>OY735198.1:80701227-80791227 GCA_963457665.1 Thysanoteuthis rhombus
CGTTGAATGTAAAAATTCCGTGCCTCTTACAATCCCACGGCGTCTGGCCGTTTGTTATTTCCTGTGGATTGCTGACAAGTGTGAGAGGCACAAAATGTTTACATTCACCGGCTACATGCATTTGTTGATATTTTTTTACATGTTAATAGCCCTATTTTCTGTGTTAAATATTCAGCACTATGATTAAAAATCAGTAACGGATAAATTCCGTTTCCATCTTTTTGTCTGTTTGTTCCAGATTGAGGATATATGAATATATACATACATATATATATATATATATATATATATATATATATATGTGTGTGTGTGTGTGTGTGTGTGTGTCTGTGTGTGTGTTATTAGAATACAATCATTCTAATAAATACTTGAGATGCAAATGATGATTAGAATGTTGTTCTGGCGAGAAAGACCGGAGAGAGAGAGAAAAGAAAGAGAGAGTGAGAGTGAGTAACTATGAAACGAAAATAGAGGAAGATATAAAGATTGAGAAAAATGCTGAAGATATTTTTTTTTACTTATAAAATTACCCAAAACATAAACATCTGGTGATCATGTTAAATGACCGACGCCGAATTATCATCTTCCTTTCGTGGAATGAATCTTTAATATGTCCTGGCTTTCATAAAATATGTTTTCCCCTGCGAATTCACCATCTGAAAATGACTGGTTACGTACCCTTATTTAACTTCTATTTTTTTTCATTTTCGGTGTGCATTACTGAAAATGTAAACATAGTAATCACATGAAAGCGCCAAGAATAAAATTTTTCTTTCATGGCAACTGTGAAGAAAGTTTGACAAAATATAAACATTATGACGTTCCAAACTTGAGCTTCAGGGAGTGGATTGCCGTCAATCTGTCTATTTAGCAAGCTCCAATAGGCCTTGGCATTTACGTTTTGGAGTCAGAAGCGGCTGATAAACTAACTATATTGTTTTCTTTACACCTTTGTTTGTATAAACGTGTGTCAACTACAATGCTATGTCTGGAAAAAGCCATGTGCATTTTGCATATGCATATACATAAAAAAACATGCACCGTCATTTACTTGCATACATCAGATCTTTTCAAATACGCACACACATACACACGCGCACACACATACATGGACATCTAGCTAAAGGTTTATTACTGGTTCAGACGCCAAAATATCAAAGGGAGGTAATGCACAACTCTACCACTTCAAACGTACAAGGAACGAATGAAAGCAGAAAACATATAAAACGTATTTCATTAAATCTAATAGTAAAGGATATAATTTAGTTTCAGGATTAATTTTAGGGATTAGGGTTTAATCTAAGAGTTGGATTAGTTTTAGGGTTGTTCAATGGATTTTTAAAATCTAGTGCAAGAACACATTCTCTTCAAATTTATGATTATAAGATAAGAAAATTTCTTAATCGATTTTTTTATATTCGTAACACTAACCCTAAAAGTAAGCCTAACCTTGATTCTTAACCGTAAAACTGACCCTTAATTATTTCCTTTTTGATAAAATTTGATAGAATACAGTTTCAAACGGTCAACTTTTCTTTCTTTCTTTATCACTAATGCATTGGTAGCAGCAGCCTACGTCAGCGTTATTTGTTACCACGCTTTGATATTTTAGTTTATTAACCAGTTACAAACTGTTCCCCACATCTGGATACCTGGATGATACATTTTCAACTATATTTTCTTCATCTTATTTTTCTGGCTTTTTGTTGCAAAGCTCGGAACATTTTACACCCTACAATTGTTGAGTAAACATCTTTGTCTTTGCGGGATTCGGAGGGCATTCTTTATTAAGAATTCCAGAAATCTGGTGCACCATTGCAGTGTAGTGGTACACAGAGCAATTCGTCCGCTTTTTCTTTGAAAAGAAAATACTTTGAAGTGGAGGAGGTCGGCCAGTAATCTGGCAGCATAGCAACGCCCGTCCTTGTGTTGCAAATACAAAGGAGCAAACCACCATTAAGCTTAGATGTGATGGCTCTTTTCAGAACCATGCAACCTGAACTGGGGAGAATTGTGCACACCACATGGAGAGATCACAAGACAGCATAATATATTTAAAGAAAACTAGAGATATCATAGAATCTACTAAAAAAAACCCAAATGGCAATTAACTGGTCATTTTGCACGAATGGAAGACAACCGCTTGACATCATATCTCACGACGAGGATCACCAGAGATCATATGTGTAACTATGGCCAAGCGAAAATAAAATAACGTGAAGAGGCAAACAGGTTCATAAAGTACTGGGTCTGCAACGATTATGATAGAGAGGTCTGGCGTTTTTCTTGGAATGGATACGTCAGTATTTTCGTTTTGTAATGGCCCACTTTTGACTTCTTCAGTTTTGTCCATTGCCCAATGATATATCATGTCATATCTTATGTATATAAGATTCCCCTTGAGACTTGAAAATTTCAAATATTTACTCTGCAAGTAAAAAAGTGTACAAATCTGAATAAAGTGTTCGCATTCATTATCTACACCCAGTCAGTTTAAAAGCAGTTAATTGATAGATCTAAAAAAATAAAAGCAAAAAAAAAAAAAAAAAAGTTTTAATGTGGAGATCGTGGTCTCTCATTGAGCTCTGTGAATTTTTGTTCTTGTAGCAACAACCATCATATAATATATTGCAATGCTTATGCTAGCGAAACTCTTACAATTTATGGCACGAAAAACTATTCAAAATCTGGTAAATATATAAAATGAGATTATTTTACAGAAAAAGGTCCGAAAGCTACAGCGAATACTGCAATGGCTCACTTGTGGACTTTATGTCCAATGATGGACGCTAGAAGGATGATGATGATGACAATGATGATAATGTCTTCTCCGGATTGTCAACTTCTTGTCTAGTCAACGGTTCCAACTATTTTAAAATATCGAAAACTTGATTACGTGAAAACGGAAATCGCTCTTCACAATGCTATTTACTTGATAAGTGACGTGAGATTATGGGAAGCCATTGAAAATGCAAAAATGATCGAATGGCCATGCTATGAATTATTATGAATGAAACATTTCGTAGACAAATGCTGCTGATTTACTCAAACTAAATAAAATATGATACATTAAAGTGAACATATTAAAGTCCATATGTATGTATGTAAGTATTTTGTAGGCTTAAGTTTCGAATCTAGGAAGCTATAATCTAGCATTCATGACTTACATATTTCAACTGAAAAAATATGAGGATACGTGACATTCCCTTGATTGTGTACGTGAATGTTCGTTTTCCAAAAACTTACGGAATTGTCGATTATTTCATTAAAACGAATCAGAAACAACTTTACAATTGAATTTAAGAAAAGCCATCCTATAAGACTGTGTAACTCTCTGCGAAACAATATTTTTCTCTCGCTTCTTTTAACACGACAGTTGTTTATTATGAAATGGGTATATATGATCCGACAGAATTATTATTTTGTGTTATATTATATAGAAACTTAACAGATCGAGAATAAACAAGACAGAGATTTGGTGTGAAAACAGTTATATGGGCCTTTGCATTACCAGTGGTTGTTTAGCTCAATGTTAAGAGCATCACAATGTTGACGCTGATACTCTATCGGTTGCAGGTTCGATCCTGTTGCTGCTCCATTTCTTTTAATTGTTTATTCAATCACTTTGTCTAAACGTGCAATGACGGGAGTTCATTTCAAATAAGTTTCTGTATGATATAAAGGGATTTATAATCATTCTGTCGGATCATATATATTTATTTCTTAACACACACGTATGTATAATATTTTACAAGGGAAAATATTCCGTCTTGCACCTAAAAATATCTCAACCAGACTCAATGTTGCTCAACTTCGATGTTCTTATGAATTTGATGTGGTTTAAGTAGTTTTTTCCAGCAATCTGTTTTAGCGTAGATGTTTTTTGATCCTTTTTGTGTTTAATTTCCACACTTTCCTCTACAAATTCTTTATCATCCTTTCTATGATCCAAGAGATTTCCTTGTATTCGCCTATGTGTGTAACCACTTGGATAAAATTTGAAAACTAGCCATTGTACGAGGTTGATATTCGCCTCGTATGTTGGTCTGTGCACCCGACGTTGCATAGTTAAGTTTGAAGTCGTTTAGGCCAGCGGTCCTCGATTTGCAATGAACACTTATGATGAAATGAACACATATTTTGTGCCTGAAAAAGTGCAGGTTTTATGGCTTGATGTACGTCTCAAATCTTTCAGAATATAATTATGTGAGTGTGTGTGTGTGTGTGAGAGAGAGAATCAATTTTTTCTGTCGATTTTTTTTGTAGAACAAGATTGAATGAAATCATAAATAACGTGACAACATTTATAAAAGATTCCGTTTTGATTGTTATAACGATTAATGACGATGTTTCTGTCTATTTTGATTGTTGCTATTAACGACAGCATAAATGAATAAAGGACTGCATCTCATCATTTCACGTTTAAATCCTCTAAAGATTTTCATGAAACCGGATGCACCTTTTGTACGGGCACGACCTAGTTGTAATTAATCCAGACTGCGATGATTCCGTTACTTTGAAGATTTCTAATTAATTTCATTCTCCCTTTGATGGATTACTCGATAACGATGTCATCACTATCCAGTGAGGAGTGTGTACCTGAGAAGAATACATAAACACATATTGGCTGAAACCCTCTCAATATTTCGAGGAGAGGTGATGCTCATCCAGTATACTGATCGAAGAGTATTACATATTTTCCCAGCCTTCCCTTCCAATCTGAAGTTTATCTATTTTTAGTCAACTAACCTCAAGATAGAAAAATATACTTGAAGACAGAACGGTAAAATCGTTGTTCAAATGTCTGACTGAATCGGAGATTGTAGATCACGTTAGCGGTTAAATATATACCAAAGAATCAATTTTTTCCCCGCTGCCGTATAGCTTTTTTCAACATGTGTTTCTCATTCGGCTATAACACTTTTATTACCTAAGTTCTGTCAATAAGTTTTCGTTTTGTTTTCACAGCACTTTGATTTATGGCTACTGACAAGAAACATTTTTCTCCCGCTATAAAGGTTTCATTACCTAAATTCTGTCACTAGGTTCTCGTTGTCCTAACGCTGGTTTGATTTACACCTACTTGCAATATCATCTTCCCCTTCTTTTGTTTTGCTTTCTTTACCTTTTTTAAATTAGGTTTTCAAATTTTCCTTCTGTTTTCATGATGGTTTGATTTACTCCGTCTGGCAATTGTACTCCTGTGGGCGTTGACTTAGTTTCTTGGTTCCGTAGACACTGGCTCTTGATATTCCACAACCCTTTTAATGCAGCGACCCTTTGATTTGGCAACCTTTTTAATCCGGTAACATCTCTAATCCAGATAACTTCATTAATTTGGTAACCGACCGTATCCAGCAACCCTTTTGAAACTTATAACGGAAAAAATGATTTATAATGTTATAGTAACAATAACCACTAGTAACATTTTTATTCTGCACTGAGCCGGGAATGTAAATAAGAATTTTCTCATTTTTTGAATATGACGATACTTTTGCTCCATGGATAGATCTTTTCATATGTCTTTTCATTCAACGATATTTTAATTTTTTTCAAATTATCGGATGCAGTATTGTAACATAATTGATAATTTTGACGAGTTTTTACCTTCGTCCTACCTTTCGGTCACTTTTTAAAGAATCACAACTTTGAATCGGACAATAATCCTATGATCACGATTAAACAGCGTAGTCAGAAATAAAGAATAGGCCCACGGTGAGAATTAAACTCACACACTCTAGCCGGATGTAGTCCTGTATATGCCAGGCAACTTTCAACCATCGAGCCACGGGGACTTCACTATTAAACGTAAGCTGATTTCACACCTTAAAAATTACTCCCTATAACAGATAATCGATTCTTAAAGATGTTCGCGTTTGAGACTTGGTAGATTTCAAAGTTAGGTTGAAGGTATAAAACTAGTCAAAATTAATGATAATAATGTCTTTTCATCCGTTCATCTGTGCAGTTTCCCCGGCTATTTAATAGGTTCAAGAGTTAATATCAGCAACGATAAAGTCATATCTAATCTGGATTTTCATTATTGATGCACTAATTAAAGCTGTTCTTTGTTGGTTTTCAAGTGTTTATTTTTGGTCCTTTGTTCTAATCAGTATCTGCATTATGGTTCATGAGTATTTACAACTTTCAGCTTAGTCAAAGACAAGATTAACTTCTTATAATGATTGGTCACCCAATGGAAACCGTCAGGTAATCAACCTCTTTTGGCAGCATACCTTGAGAAGGGTGATCAATTAAAACATTGGAAAAAAGGTTAAATCGATGAATAAGTTGCTTCTCTCACCTTTTGCCGGGCGGTGATCACTAAAGGGGTCCAGAATTTCAGAAAACAAGGGATCAATTTTTCATAAACACCTTTTAGAAGCATGTTATGGGTAATCAATTAGAAAAGCATTAACATTGCTGGACTCAATCAAATGATCGATTTAGCGCAAACTCACATTGCAAATCGAATCCCCCACAACAAACCAATTTGTTGCTTTCCAAAAAGAAACTAAAAAACGAACAATGTTTTTCAAGACATAATAAAGAATAAATGTTTATGTCCATTCGGTGCAGTTGTGTGCATGATACATATATATATATATATATATATATATATATATATATATATATATATATATATATATATATATATATGCTTCTCTATTCAGGGTTGAGCACTCTTTAAGTGAGGTAACCCATCCAATTGTAAGCTTATGCAATACTCTTCCACAGGTATAGAGCATCATGGTGGATTGGGAATTTCTGTGTGAATGCATATATAGCTTAAATTCAGCCTTACTGACAGTACAGTTCCGTAGCCCAGAGGTAGGATATCGGTCCTTGGGTCTGAAGCGAAGGTTTTGATGTAATACATCAAAACAGCTGACTGTGGATGACACAATAATATACATATATATATATATATATATATATATATATATATATATATATATATATATATATATATACATACATATATACATATATATATATATATATATATATATATATGGTGAGCCATCCAGCCTGATCTACGAGTAAACTGAAGAAACTTGTGATTACAGGTCGGCAATTTCTCATAATTCTCTGCAGGACAAGATTGCATGTAACTACTCTGACGTGTTTCGTCATTTATTAAACTTAGCTTAGACTGGTACGAGGCCACAAGTGTGTGAGTCACCTGATGGAGATCGAGCTCACTAGAGTAGAAGAAACCTGCAAAAATTGTTTCGCTAACCATTGGTACACTGCAAGACGCCAAATTCATCATGGCATATCTTCGATTTCAGCTTTTCACTGCTATTATACTAATAACGTATACAGTAAATAACTTAGAAAATAAACTCGGCAAATACATGCAAAAGCCTTTGAAGTAAATAACTTTAGCTGAGGCGAGATAACAGCACAAACATGTGCACCACTTTAACTTGCAAAATGTTTATGTAGTCTTGTATGAGTCGTTTTTTTTCTATTCTTGCAATGAATAACTTGCAATAGATTATCTTGCTGCAGAGAAAGGCTTTCATCTTTCAATGGGTATATATATATATATATGTATATATATATATATATATATGTATATATATGTATATATATATATATATATGTATATATATGTATATATATATATATATATATATATATATATATATATATATATATTAGTAGTGGTATTTATTTGTTTTTGTTTGTAATGCTTCAATATATTCTAGTCAACGCAGTTACCAAACTGAATGAGACGTCACAACTTTCTTGTTGAATGACTTAATGACGTCTTTTCTATCTCGGTAATAATAAGTATGAATATTTGTTTCGGCGAAAGCACTGGCTTATTTTATTTATATCAGTGATATTTCGACTTTGTTTGTCATCGCCGTTTTCAAACTGAAATATTAACAAGAAATTTTGTAACGCTTTTGTAATTCGGATTGGAAACGACATTGCCCAGCAAGGCCGAAATATTACCAGAAGAAATTTTCAAAAAGGTAATAGTTTCTCAGACAAGAAAAACGCATTCATCGTTGAATTAGTCGTCACCTTCGTGACGTAATGAGTTGGTCATCTTTTTCATAAGCTTAGGCCGCGATTGCATTATTAAAATTTTCCTGTCATCATGTGCAAGTTGTATCTCTGGTACCTTCCGCTTATGAAAACAAAAAATGATGACCAAAAATATCCTATTTGTTAGAGCGCTCACGAGAACAGAGTGTGACACTATGTCGGTTTAATACAGTGACTCTACTCACGAGAGCGTTCTCTTGGTCCTGGCAACTTTTATGGCAGAGACATTGAAGCATTGGTCTTCAAGTCTCAGGGCGATTCCCGAGCTTTTGGGACTGAACTACACAGGGTAGTAACACGCCTCATGGTTTAAAGTCCCATTTGTTATGACACGACATCTGTATTTGTCTGCGCCCTATTCAGATTGAAACGGCTTTGGCGAACGATGTAGAACAAATAGGTATTTAGTCGCAAAGAAAACAAAATCATTATCGTGCTAATACAGTTCAATGAATGACCAGTCCTCACCTCCTGCCACTGTTATTTGGGGAAAAGAACCTTCAAAGATCACATCCCCTCGGGATATTTGCGTCCTTTCCTTTCATAGCATTATGGCTTAGTGCCAAATTATTAAGCTTAATGATTGAGGTGTGAATTGACATCCTGACGTGTTTTGTAACGTGTATTGTAAGTCGAGGCACCATCGTTAGAGTATAACAAGCTGAAGTGGAATCTAGATTGAACGTTGATATTGTAAGTTTGCTTATGATAGCAGGAATAATTGGCGTAATAGTTGGTCGTTATTCAATACTTGCAATTAAATGAATATTCTAAGTGATTACGTCGTGGAAAATTGGCTGAATCATATACCTATATCAAATTGTCCACCATGAAATGGCCATTGATTGCATTTGTCTTTATAATTGTGATTTCGACTATTTCTGAAGCAAATAATGTAGTTATAGATAATCAAGTACTCATACGTTATCATCCTCTTAAACTTTCTGCTTATGATTCATCATTTGAGTTTTAATAGGATGGTCTTACAGATGCTGTCTTCAAAGGAAATCAGACTATTGTTTTTGTACGAATTCAAACTCGGTGAAAATTCTGATCAAGCTTACAAGAACGTCGATTTCGTGTCTTGAACGAGAATTTGCTTTGAAAGAACTGTATGACGATGGTTCTACACATTCTGTCCCGGAGATATGAGTCTGGAGACGTGAATAAAAAAGATGTTCAGGAAACTGATACAACAATAACTGTTCGAATTTTTGCTAAAAATTTATAGATTTCCACGACACCTGTATATATATATATATATATATATATATATATATATATATGTATATATATATATGTATATATATATATATATATATATATATATATATATATATATATATATATATATATATATATATTCCGCAGGGGGTGGTAGTACAATTTTGTGTCAGCTGTTTTGTTTTATTTCTGAAACGGAAGAGGACTGGTATCTTTCCAAGGGTTTTTTTTTTTCACACGGATTCTCCAAATCTTATAATAAACGAATTCTTGACATTTTCAATAAACATATTCTTCAATCTTTTGTTACACAGGTTTTTCAAATCATTTATTTATTCAAATATTTATTTTTTTCTAAAAACACTGATTAATATGAATGAATGAATATGGAAATTTACGATTGAAGTTGTAATAAACCTCTCCCCTTTCTCACTCGATGTTAAAAACGGCTTGCAAATGAAAAACAAAAGTAAGAGATTTAATGATAGAATAATAAAGATAAAAAGAATCAATTTAAATTATTATTGCTTCGAATAAATCAAATTGTAATTTTTCTAATATCTGTTTGCCGTTTTCAACATCGAATGGGCGAAGAAACTTTAAAAACAGTTGATAAATCAAACTTTTTGGTGATGAGATGTATAAAAAATAATGGACGCTGTTCGTACGTAAATTACGTAGTTGACGCTGCTTATCTATCCAATTACCCTTTTTTTATGTCAATTTCCCCATCTGCCGTTAGGGCGGGTATTTCAGCTTGTAAAGAGAGAGAGAGAGAGAGAGAGAGAGAGAGAGAGAGAGAGAGAGAGAGAGAGAGAGAGAGAGAGAGAGAGAGAGAGGGGGTGCGTTCTATTCGAAAGCTCTGTTTGAAATGATATTATTACACGGTGAATGTATCATTTGGCCTGGACAACGTGAATGGAATAAACAATCAACAAAAATGCCGCTCGTGTAGGAATCAATTCTGCGACCGACGTTATTTTATTTTATCAAGGTATCTTTTTGAACCGACACGCTTAGACAGCATGGATAGATGAACAATTGGAGAAATCTTGGTGGACGCAGGTTCGATTTTTGTAGCAACCTATTTCATCAATTATTCATTTATCCACGTTGTCTAAGCCGATCGACGTCATTACCGTGTAAAAACAGGGTGTCAGTTCTAAAAGAGTTTCTAATAAATATAGCATATTATGATTATATATATATTATAAATTATTGATTTTAGTATTCTACCATATGGATAAGGGGAGACAGTTTTAGGAAACTGAAATTTACAGTTTTTTTGTTTTTTTTTACTTGAGCTAACTGGTTTACGGTAGTGAACGAAACCCCGGCACTGCTCGAAAACTAAACGAGTCCTGGTTGGGATTATGAACTCATACTCATTGACCATACAGAGCATTTACGTTGCCTTGGTCCGCGTCAACTGATTGAGCCACCGGATCTCTAACGGTAGACTGTGGCCGAAATGACACTCTTAACTCATTCCTTCTCTTTTCCGATAACTGGCCAGTTCCGTTCATGCGATCTGTTGAGGGCGTTATTTCGACCCCTGTTTACAGGTAATGTCCCATTGGCTCAATCGGTTGGCGCAGAACTAAGCCACATAGGTAATCGTCATGCTAATGAGTGTTAGTTTAAATCCTGGATCATTGCCTTTGTGTTGATCCCTACCGTAAATACTTCGGCTCGAGCAAAGTTACTCTGTATCCATATATATATATATATATATATATATATATATATATATATATATATATATATATATATATATATATATATATATATGTGTGTGTGTGTGTGTGTGTGTGTGTGTGTGTATAATAAATGATTGGAGACAGAAGAAATGATTCTAACTTGATTAGCTTCGTTGAGTATAACATCGAACACGTAATGAACAAAAATACATCGGGCTCTCCGAAGCAATTGCAATCTGTCTGTTCTTAAAGTACTCTTTTCAATTAAATGATTTAATATATTTAAAAAAATCTCGTCTGGATTGTCACTCAATAGAAACCCTCGGATGGTAATCCTCTTTTGACAGCATGCCATGATGCGAAATAATTGGGAAATTGGAATAAGGGTGATCACTTCTGTCGCCTTTTATTTGGGCAGTGATGATTAGAATAGTCAGAACTAAAATATACACAGGTGGACACAAAATACGATCAATTTAGAATGAATATACACAGCAAATTGAACCCCCTTCCATGAAAAAGTATTTTCCTGGTGTGTATTGAAGAAAAAGTTTTTAGTAGTTATAATAAGGAGTAAATGATTCATTGGTACGGCCTGTAAGCATGGTAAATAGATACATAGATATATAGATACATAGCCAGCCTGCCTGCGAGCCAGCTGGACAATTTTGAAAACTGAAGAAACCTCTGTTGACAGATTTGGTGACGGTATTTTCGGAATTACCTATATGTATCCATATATTGTTGAGTATTGGAAATATTTTACTGTATTATCGTTCATGAAGTATATTTTTCTTTTTTTTCAGGTGAGTGGTTTTTCAAACTCTCAATTTGTGACCAACGAATCAAAAGTGAGCAATCACCATTTGAACAGTTAAGACGTTACCGGCTGCACGTATTTATCTCCCTTTTTTATTTGGTATGCTCTAACTCATATGTGCCAATATGCCTATATTTGAGCCATCCTAAAAATTACCATTGAATATATACTTATGGAATGAAGTGAATAAAATTACATATGACAACCCACAAGATGATGAGGAACATTCTTTCAGGTTATTTTAACAAATTCATTTACATTGCCATGCTAATTCACGTTCATTTATCCCATGTTTCTACTTATGCCACAATCTGATTTTGGGCATGGATGGGTTAATTTTCAAACCAATCAACGAAGAAATAGCTGGAGTGGAATCAAGATTCGAAGTTGCTTGCAATGCACTCATTTATTGAATGAACAATAATTCATGGGATCATTTCTTAATTTATTTATCTATCCATCTCAGTTCGTTCACATCTGTTTATATCGACCTTATTCTGTACACATCGTTTTTATGCTCTTTATACCTATCTTATTCTGTTCTTCATTTATCTATCTATCTATCTATCTATCTATCTATCTCTAAATATTCCTCTATGTCAGTTATTTCGTAAGTATTAACCAATTATCCATTCCGTTCTGTTGTGTATTAACCAAATCAGTGGAATGGAATCATCTGTTCCGACGAGATGGAAGCAATACCTCGCTTGGGCGAGGGGTCAGTTATCCAGCAGAAATTCTCCTCACTTGTATTGATGGTAATGAATTGCTTTATTTCAGCACGAGTTGTCGATGTCTGTCATTGGAAGGCTCTACAACATTAACTAGTAACGACGAAGGATTACTTCAAAATTTCATACAGACACACCCCGATCCCAAGCAATGAGGAAGACACTCTACCGTCAAAACTGCCGTTCAACTGAAAGAACATATTCCTTTGTATGAATTATGCCAGGGGTATCGGAAAATTCAAACGTTAAAATACTCAGTTAAAATACTTAAGATCTCATCGGAATGGCGATTGGGTTTTATTTCGTATTTATTGAGCTTGAAAACAAAATGGGGAGCTGGGAGATTGCACAAACGCATTGGCATTGTGGGGTACATAATACACGAGCGAGACTCTGTAAAAGATATTTAAACCAGATCAGGCCAAGAGAGTTTGACATGGAAGTACAACACAAAACAAAAAAAAAAACTTTGGATTTATTGTATAACACTCTTCTGGTATTAGCTCCTGCAGGATCAAAAATAGTATTTGTTACAGAAACCCAACGAAGCAAGAGAAGACTGAGGAATAATTGATGAACCCCAAAAAGCAAAACCATTCCTCTTGAAAGAGAGGGTTGTTTTTCTAAAGGGTGTGTCTCTCCGTCGTGTATCAACCTGATCTCTGGGATGGAAACGTCCATTCCGACAAGTTATAAGCAGTAGCTTGTTTGGGCTAAGGGACAGTTAGCAGAAATTCTTCTCACCTGTATTGATGGTAATACATTACTTAATCTAAATACTCGTCGTCAGCATCCTCAATATGAAAGTTCTATACGAAAACTAGAACGGAACATTTTGATACCTATCTGCCCCATTTTGTCAACACCTGATTTAGACTAGTTCTACTTATCCATTTGTGTATTTATAGAGTCACAAAACATTCATCCCAACAATTGATCCCCTACAGTTCATAGCCAACTATTCATCGTGATATACAATGCATCCCCAATAATTCATTGCCGGGCTATTCATCGTCGTAGATGACAAACAATAGCAGTACCATTTATGAATTAATCGTATATTAATTCCTGTATTCGTTGCCATGAACTTAATTTCAGTACTCTTGTTGTCATATGAACGCTGGTTGCCGCTGACGACTGGCGAAAAGGATGGGAAGAATGAACCAATATAAATTAAATAACAAGAGTCAACAATGCTTTTTTTTTTGACTGAACTCATATTATAATGGTAATGATATCTTCATATACAAAATAAACATACCATACGATATAAAGTTGAAAGGAGAATTAGGAACAGCATGTCGTGTGAAAATGAGATTTTAAAACTTAATTTTGACGTTTCGCTTGTTCATAACTAGCTTCTTCCAAATTGTTTTTTTAAAAAAAAGTTTTACGTATGAACAGAACGTTAAAAATTGCTTATTCAGACAAAATATTGCAAAATTATTGAATTATAAACTTTTTTTTTAAAGCGAGCATGAAAGTGTAGTAGGAGTAAAGCCAGGGGACAACGTTAACATAACTTTCTCTATTCGTACAGGTTTTAGATATCGTTGCTGCTAAAATGTGAGCATGATTTATCATTTTATCCCACCAACCACCAGGAATTTCTGTGTCACCTTGTATGATAATTTGAGTGCATACAATAAATAAGTATTTTTAATTATAAATCCTACTCGTCATATCACGAATTACCATATCAGTTGGTATGCAAGTGTACGTAAGTATATGTGTTGTATATTCAGATACTTGTGTGTGTGTGTGTGTGTCTATGGTCAAGTATATCAATGTACCTACATCAATATTTATATAGACATCATATTCTTTATTTCTTTTTGATACTAACAACGAATCGAAAACCTTGATTACTTCTCACAAATTAATGAAAACGGGAGATTCATTGGCAGTCATTGAATCAACTCTTGAAAAAGGTCGGGGCTTCAAAGCTATAAACAACCTCCTCAACTCGGGACGAAGGCAAATAACTAGCATACTCGAGGAAAATGGAAACCTAACAACAGACAGAGACAGGATTGTCGAACGCGCCAAAGAATTCTACCAAAAACTTTATTCGTCCAAACAAGGACTGCAAAACAATGAGCAAGATACGCAAGACACGGGCAAACAACTAGAGGACTTCCCAAAAGTAACCCCGTGGGAAGTGAAGGAAGCCATTAAACAGACAAAGAAAGGAACTGCCCCTGGACCAGACAACATCACCATCGACCTACTCCGAAAAGCAGGTAAAACCATCAATAGGAAACTGGCCGTCCTCTTCAACCTGTGTCTAAAACACAGTAAAGTCCCAGACGATTGGAATACTGCTATCATAATGCTATTATATAAAAAAAGAAACCCGAAAGACCTCAACAACTATAGGCCTATAAGCCTACTCAACTGTGTATATAAACTTTTCACAAAGATCATCACCAACCGAATCACAAAAACACTCGATGAAAACCAGCCACGTGAACAGGCTGGCTTTAGAAGAAGCTACTCGACCATGGACCACCTGCACTCGATAAATCAACTGAAAGAAAAAGCAGCAGAGTATAGACTACCACTTGCCGTAGCATTTATCGACTTCAAAAAGGCGTTCGACTCAGTAGAAATCCCTAAGGTCATGGAGGCCATCAGTCGGCAAGGCGTAGATCCAGTATATGTTGAAGTGTTGAAACATATATACAATCACGGCAGCTCATTTATCAGGCTACATAAAGACTCGGACCCCTTCCAGCTCCAGAAAGGAGTAAGACAAGGTGATACCAGCTCACCTAAACTCTTCACAGCCTGCCTCGAGATGATCTTCAGAAGGCTAGACTGGGAGAGTAAAGGAATTAAAATAGACGGCGAGTATCTGAGCAACCTCAGATTCGCAGACGACATAGCCCTTTTCGCAGAGAACCTACACGACCTCCAACTAATGATAGATGAACTAAATGAGGAGAGCAAGAAAGTCGGCCTACACATGAACTTCAGCAAGACGAAGATCATGTGCAACAACCACATTGGAGATAAGAACACTAAGATCGAAATCGAGGACACAGAACTCGAGAAAGTAGACCACTACATCTACCTAGGGCAACGAATCTCCATGAGACCCTCAAAAGAAGAAGAAATCAAGCGAAGAATCACACTAGGATGGCAAGCCTTTGGCAGAGCTAGCTCAACCTTAAAAAATAATAAGATCCCATTAATCCTAAAGAGAAGGGTGTATAACCAATGCATCCTCCCAATAGTCACTTATGGAGCTGAAACATGGAACTTAACCAAGAAACAGACCCGTAAGCTGAGAACCATGCAACGTGCACATGAAAGAATAATGCTGGGCCTCACATGGAGAGACCACAAAACAGCACAACACATCCGGGAAAAGACAAGAGTTAGAGACATCATAGAAGCCATAAAAAATCTCAAATGGCGGTGGGCTGGCCATGTTGCAAGAATGGCTGACAATCGATGGACATCACGACTCACAACATGGATTCCCCGAGACCATATGCGCAACCGAGGCCGGCAAAATATTAGATGGAGAGATGAACTAGACAGGTTCAGGAAGTACTGGCTCCGTGACGCCCATGATAGAGAAGTGTGGCAAATCCTGGGGAAGGTCTATGTCCAACGACGGACGCTAAAAGACTGATGATGATGATGATGATGATAAAACTGGAAAAGATGCTTCAAATTGATTCAGATCTTCCATCATTATTATTATCGTGGGTCACCACCATTGATTAGGTTTTCATGATGCCATGGTCAGTGTTGATTAACCCTTTTGTCGTCGCCGACGGTTGTTTGCTATTGATGGCTTCTCAACACACCTAGAACAATCAGTGCTCGTCTCTCCACTCCCCCTCACTGCCATTGATATTTAGTAAGCTTAATTTAGTACGACGCACAGACACAAGGGTAGGTGTTCCCCACGGGAATCCATACTACTAGTGCAGTAATGGGCAAATTGAGGTCCAATTAATATAGTCGATATTGGCTCAGACGATAGAATCGGCAACTCGAGTTCGAAGTCTGGTCGGGGCTGTTCATCTTCACTTCACACAAATGCTTTGTAGAAAGAAATGAATCTATTAATCTATTAATTTATTCTCTGGCCTTGGGGAGGCAACCAGTCTTGGAGAATGACAATTCTGATTCCAAACCAGGGAGTGAAGTCCTCTTCATGGCTCCTGTAGCCAAGCTAATGACAGATGTGTCCCTCTCTGCCTCCGTCACGACTACAGCTGCAAGGCCAAGGGGAAGTTTTGACATCCTGGGAACTTCATACGCTTTGTATGCAGATTCTTTCAAAATAATCATAAGCATTATAGTGAAAATCATTGTTACTTATTTTTTCCGAAGGTATTGGCGATTTTTACCCCAGGAGATCATATGCATAATTTTTTATGATTTTTTTTGGCTTTCTTTAAAACCGAAAAACGATGGATTTTCTTTCTTTCTTTAAAGAACAAAATATATATGATGTAATCCATCGGGCCAAGTTCTACATTTACGAAACAAAGGATTGCCAAGTATCATCTAAGATTGAATGAAATCGTTTCAATAAATTTCATACCAACAGAATCTTAAACCGAAACTTCTGATTTCAAACACTTTAATAACGGTAAGAGAAAAATACTGCATGGACCACGTACAAATATTCGTATAATGTTTATTTCAGTCATTGTAAATCCCGGCGTTTGCACTGAAAAACAAACCTTGAATTTGACATGAGCCAGTAAATAATGTTTAACTGTATGATGGAGTGTGCATGAGCTATTCTGGGTTGTGCAAGAAGTTATCTGATCCCCAGGCAACGCTGCTAATATATATATATATATATATATATATATATATATATATATATGTGTGTGTGTGTGTGTGTGTGTGTTTGCGTGTGTGTTTGTGTGTGTGTGTGTGTGTGTGTGTGAATGTGTGTATGTTTATGTAGGTACAAAATCCCAGATCACACCTACAGCACCAACTACCATGTAGTAAAAAGATCCAATGGAAAAAGGGTCAATGAAACAACGCCCAATGCAAAATATTCCAATAAAAAGTCCAATATACGTATATACATAACATACACACATGCTACTCACTTACGTGTTCACACATACAAGATAGCACACATATACACATACTACATACACACATTTACACATGCCAAGTGCAAACTACATACACATATGCATATACATACCACATCCACACCGCATACTCACATCGAAAAGTACCACATACACATATGCACGTGCACATTACACACGGGCAATCTTTCAGCATTGGACATTTTAATATATGTGCGTGTGTGTCTTGTGTATGTCTTGTGTGTGACAATATCTGGTTAGGTCAAATGATAGAGAAGGTGATACCATATCGTGATTTTTTTTTTAGAGTTGGAAACTGATGAGTTTTATTTGTGTCAGGATTTTTTAGATGAGGGAATATAATCATGCGATCTTTTGTTCAGACCTTTTTGTTCATATTGCTTCATTTTTTGAACACAATGTTCCATCGCTGTGCCCAATCATCTCTTAAGGAAAGCTGTAGAGTACAACGACAAAACGTGTTTAAAAAACGAACCGAGACAAAAGTCTAAACAATACTTTACATAATGCTGAGTTGCAGTTCAGAATTTTGAGACGAGTTTTGTGATCAGTGTAGATTGGTTTATCCAAACTTATCTGTGCCTTTTTGCAACTGAAACCAAATCCAATCGTATAAACAGACGAAAACCGGAGCAAATTATTGGCTGTACGTCGTTTCATTTTAATTCCAGATTTCCTTCAGTGTTGAGGAAAGATCTATTATGACTTCCAAAAAGAGGCTCCTGTTGTAAAAGGGGGGGGGTGCATTCACCCTTCGGATAAAAGAAGATGTTCAAACTAGATATCAACTCTTTGTACGTTTTTTTTTTAACCCTATGTTTATCCATAATCTGTATTATGGTTCTGCCTATTATCAGGCTGTAATGATATCCCATAGGGATCTTAACATTATATTAACCGAAGTGGGAACACAAATGAGTGTACTTTTCAGTTTCCTAATCTAGACTCACACAAATGAAAAAATCAACCTGATCGTTGGAATGGAGTCAACTGACACTGTTTTGGTTACAGAATAGCGAAAAATGATAGACGCTGACCAAATATTAAACTCACACTCTGGAGTAAACCTCGTATGCCGGACACCGAAAATAGAAAATTGAAGTGACGCGACAAAAACAGAAAAAAAAGAAGCAAAAAGTGTTGAGAATCTTAAATGTTTTCGTATACACTGGATATCAATGGTTTGTCATGTAATCTTGGGACACTATTCAAGTCCAAAGCCTCATTTTGAAAGGTAATCAGATTTTTCGTGTCCTAAGCTACTCATCATCATCGTCGTCTTCATCGTAATTAGAGAGATCCGTCAAAGTCTATTTCTCCGATCTTTATCTCTTCCTCCTCCTTCTCATACTCGTATTCTCCATCCACAGACACTGAGGTCTTGTTTGCATAATCTACCTCCTAATTGAGAGCTTCGTTTCTTCTTGACTTTTTGATTACATGCTTATAGAGTTGAAGTCTCTCGAATATTGGTTGGCCTACTCCCGTGTAGCTGGATACTCTGAAATTGGCTCGCTCTTCAGGCTTGGGGGCAGGCGTACGAGATTTACTCTCGAGTGTAAATCTAGTGTTTGGTCAGTGCCCATTCGTACTTTTGTGATCCGCACAGTATCAGATGACTCCATCCAAATAACCAGGTTGATTTTCTATTCGTGCGTGTTTAGATTAGGCAACTGAAAGTACATGCTTTTGTGTATGCAAGTGACATTGATATCTCAAAAACATTTGTTTGTATCACTCTATAGATTAGTTTCAGTCTCTATCTATCTATCTATCTATCTATTTATCTATCTATCTATCTATCTATCTATCTATCTATCTCTGGAGCTCCACCGATGGCCAGACCAATCAACCAAGTGAGCTATAGATTTCCCCCCCTTTGAGTGTCTTGGTCTATGTGATATATGCCTATCTATGTGTATGTGCATGAGTGTGTATGTCTGGGTTCTTATGGTCACTTTTGGGGGGCTACAACCTTGAAAGTGTGCATAAACACACCATTAACCAGCATCTAAAACATTTTTCCTCAAAAAAGTGCTTTTCGAGGTTTCTATGATCATTTCAGGACCAGCTATGCCCAAATCTTGAGCTGGTATTTTTCTTTAGATAATTTTAGATAAAAGATCCATTTTCTAAAGATAATTTTAGATAAAAGGTCTATTTTGTAAATACGCGTTGGCTATGGTGATCCACTTAAGCGAGATGCAGGTATATCTGTCTATCTATCTATGACTTATTTTTTGTCTCACATCCCTCGAGTATTCGATGTATTATTCATAACCTTAATGATGCTGTGTAGTTTGAATAAGTGTTTCTATTTACATAAGCATAAAACTAATTCAAGAATATTCAGATTTATCGATAGCTCGGCGGCAGAATGATTAACAAACTTGATTTCGAATCGAATAAATTTTTGAGAAATTATTGACTTGAATGAAGCCTTCGTTCCGTTTTTGCTTTAACGCTCCTAATTGGGAATGCATCCAACAAAGTCAAGCAAATCATTCTATTATAAAATTCTTTCAATTGTTGAATGGAAGATCGAAGTTTTTCGTATTCATTTTGATATTTTATATTTGAAAATAGTATTTGATTGATGAGCTCCATATCTTGTTATAAACTCTTGGATTTGATTCAATTTTGAGATAAAATATGAAGAGTTTGGTCCCAAAACGTGATAAACGCTATTTGAAATGAAAAAAAAGGAGCTTTTGATTAGATTGAAAGTCAAATTCTGAATACGGATTTTCAAACTTACTTGAACCTTATAGACTGCATGTATATAAAAAGTGTGTAATAAGATTTAAAAATACGATAGAAGAGCAATCATACTGCATTTCAAAATTACAATGGGAGGTATGCAGGTAGCGTACGTGGAAATAAAAGGATTAAGTCAGTTATACTAATGAATCGATATATATATATATATGCTTGCGAAAAATTTACTTTAGAGTAGAAACATTGTGTATATAGAATGTTGTAACTTACATACTTGTATTGCATGCGATCAAAATACCTGGTTGGTTTTTGAATACAGAGTAATTAGGGCAAGAGTCACGCAAGTGTCATGTGTGAAGATGAAGTGATTATGCTGATAAAACCGATGAGTTGATGCACATTGTTGACTGAATTTTACGACTTGGGAGATGAATGCAAGAGAACGGCTTAAAATTATGTTCTTGTAAAATATTTGTTTCTGTTTAGATAGATATTTATGCTAAAATCTCATCCTATTTTAGACTATTAATAACACTGAACAACTAAGGATCATTATTATTGTTAACATTTTACTAGCTTCATCTTAATTGCTGTTGCTTTTTATTGCAGCTGAACTCAAATTAGGTTCCTTTCCTGTGTCTTCAAGGGATTGATTTGGACTCGCACTTGCCACTGGGTTTCATAATACTTCAATACCTCTTTTTTTCAATCCCTTTGGCTCTTAGAGTACAAGGTTGTAAGTTTTTATCACAAAGTCCACAATTGATTTGAATTTTTGCAGCTAAGCTGCTGGTCTATCTGCTATAGAACAGCAATGGCGGATAATTCCATCATCCGAGGTAGCCAATCCAACCTCTTGAATCTGATTTTTATCAATTGCCAGTACCTGGGACATTGTTCTGCTTTTATGCATATCGACATTATTAATATTTTTCCTGTCATTGCTATTACGATGCCAATTGTAATTACCGTTTTCCAGAGCAACCATTCTTATCGCATCTTCCGTCTGTGCGTTTACTCCTGCCAAGTTTTCCTCATGGGCTCATATCTTGGTTGATCTTCTTTCAGGTCCGTCCAACCAGTCAATGTATTCCAGACTAATCGTCTGCTAATACCTAACCAATAAACCGAGGGCAAACATGCAATTTTCTTGATGACCGGAAGGTGAACGATCAAAAAATTACTGGGGCAGCCAATGGAAATTAAGCAAAAACTAGAAAGAACCCACACAATGCATAACTCTGCCAATGCCATTGTCACGAAAAAAAACCCCCAAAAACTTTACATTTTCCGGTCATGTAACGAACCTTATCTGGATTTTATGAACATATTGAGTTAAACATGTGTTTTGTGTGTTCGTGTGTGTGTGTGTGTGTGTGTGTGTGTGTATTAACGTTTTTTTTGCTTGCCTGTACACGTGCTCTTCCCAGTCCTAATCTTATTTGATATTTGCAACTCAGTCACTCGGCGATCCTAGCTATATTCTATTTCAAGAGAGGATATTTTAAACATTAAAACTACAGCCGTTTGAATAGAAATACCTGATGCCCCACCTGGGGAATTCATGGACCAAATCTGTCATCAAAAAACCGACAAAATAGGTTTCTTCGGAATGGTCTGGCTGGCTGTTCACGGATGTATATATGTATGCATAAGATGGGAATAACAATATCAGCCATAATCTATACCAATACATTGATCGCATGTGTTTATGTTTCACGCTTGTATGCCACAGTTATGGAGTTAGGGGGCTGAAATTCCAGCATTTACTTCTTATGTCTTTTTAAAATTGAAAATTCAGACTTTTTAGTGATCACTGCCCAACAAAGGACGTGACGAATAGCTTATTCATTGATCACCATTTTTTCCAATTTTTTTAATTGATCACCACCAACACAGCGTTGCTGCCAAAAGATTTTGGTCACGTGATGATTTCTATTGAGTGACTAACCAGACCTGTTACTTTTTCTTTATTATTATTATTATTATTATTATTATCATTATTATTATTATTATGAAAGAGTTCAAATAATTTAGGTAATCTGCTATTAACAAAGTGTGTAGAAATGTTTTTAGCGGTTATCCTGTAAATAAATTCATTCAACTAATGCTGCAGGAAACAGCTTCAGTACTTCCTACGAAGCCTCCATCAGATGATGACCCTGGGGTCGGACATGGTATTGGGGCCGAAAGGCCATAATCATTCATCTGGAGCACCCAGCAGTACTTCACGATACAACCAAACTTTCTTGGCTTTTCATCACAGTATGTATGTGTGTGTATGAGTGTGTGTGTGTGTGTGTGTGTGTGTTTATGATTGTGAGTGTATGAATGTGTGTTTGTGTGTTGGGGGCAATATCTAGGCAGATGCTGCCTCTGTCCAATTTTGGTGACTCCCAATATATATTTCTTCTTTTCTGTTGTTGCGTTCTGAGTTTATTCATGTCAAGTTGGCAATGAAAGGACGGCATCAAACTTCGCTTGGAGATATATTGGTCGTTTGGTCATAAAATACGTATATATACAGGCAAAATTTATCGATTGTCTTCATGAAGACAAGTTTATTACATTTTGATTTCCATATGGCTTGATACAGTTCGCGTGCATTATCAAAATTATGTGTAAATCAGATGTTTTATTACCTAGTGGTTAATATCCGCTAAAATATTTCACAGATATATTTGGATTTCCTGGAACAAAAACGAATTGGCAACAATAGCAGCCAGGACTAAAGAGATTTTTGAGAATTTCCTACCTTACAAGTTTGCGTGTAAGCTTCCCTTAAACTGATCTTATTACATTCTGTTTTTGTGAGTGTTCGAGTTAATCAGAGCCTGCTGATCATTGCTACACGACGTGCATCCTGATCTATTTTCTTTGTTGCCTTCTTTCTTCTTCATATGATTTGACCACCTAGCACAATTCGGTATATAACAAAGGATTGGCCTTACTATAACCTTCAGCGACTGCTTGGTAATCTTTGTTATACGACGTGCGTTCTGATCTATTTATTATTTTACTCATTAATTCTGGTGACAGAAAATATTTGAATTGAGATGTTATACTGAATTCATTTACCAGGAAGAGTCCACAGTTTGATATAGTTGGTAGGTAGATTGTTCGTCAGAAAGATCATTAGCACAAGAACCAAGAAAATCATATGAAGTTCATTATTAGTCAATTCTTTTAATAGTCAACTGCCGTCAGTGGTAAAAATAATCGTTCTTACAAGTTGTCAATCATCATCGATTTTTTTATAGATGTGTATCAGGTGTTCGGGGAGCATAAGAAATATAGATATATGCTTATATCAGCTAAGGCAGCTCAGTGAGACAATCTTCCTCTGGATTAAGGATACCGACCGAATTCGGGTCCTATTTCAGCTTCATCCCTTATTTTCTATCTCCATTGCTCTCTAACGGTTGTAGAATGACAATGTGGGAGTTGTGATAAAAAAACAACTGAAATTAAAACAGATCGCGTTTGTCACTCAATAGAAACTGTTTCGTGACCAACGTCTTTCGGGAGCATGCCTTGTTGGGTTGGGGCTGATCAATCAAACAACAGGAAAAAGGGGAAATCAAATGATAAGTCACTTCTATTACCTTTTGTTTGGTCAGTGATCTCTAAAAAGTTCGAAAAACAAAAAACAAAAAACAACAACAAAAAACCCCAAATCAAACAAACAAATAAAAAAATCCCAAACGAACAAAACAAGCAAGTGCAACCCAAGGGGGCATTTTAGCAAAAACCTTCATTGAAAATTGAATCACCTACCATATACTTTCATAGGAAGGAATTTCCAGAAAACACAATTTTTCAAGACCATATAAAGTGTATTTGTTAAATTTTTCAACCCTCAAAGAAGGTTGATGCAACCTATACGCATGATACAGACATTCAAGAAGATCGCCTCATAGTGTAAGATGATAGCCATACCATCACACTCTTTGCTTCATTCCACTACTCTCAAGTGGTTTAAAACACCATCTGCTGACTGGCAAGGTCCAAAATCAGGCTGCTCGCAGGATCTATTGAATACGTTAGTGAAACGGCAGTCTTGTGCAAATCATATGTCCTTTCAATCCACGGTTCATCTTACACTGCACAAGTTGTATTGTTGGGAGAAGAAAGAACAAGATTTTGTGTGGTAGGTTTCTTCAGAATTAGTGTGATTTACACTTTGAAAGAAGAGTACAACTACAGGCATCACACTTCCAATTATTTAAATCCTTCAACGGATCAACAGAAGCTCTTTTGCGCAAGGCTCTTAATAGTTCAGCGATCTTGATTGCTCAAGCTGCATATCTCCTCAACAGAGAACCTTCATTCACTTCAATCCAATGCCAACTGTTCCCGGTTTTTCACGCTCATTCCCAGATTTTTGAAACTATCCTCAATGAAGTCCTTGTACCTCATCTTAACCTTGTGCTGTGGACACTTTCCAGACAGCAATACATACATAGCCAGTCAGCTGAACCTGTTTGAAAACTGATGAAATTTATGATGACAGATTTGGTTGACGGCTTCAGATAGAAGGAATAATATCCAAAAAATGATTATACACATTTTGGCTTTGTGGGATTGTTTATATAATTACCACAATCAAAGGCGTGTAACGCACATCCTTTGTATAAAGGACACTTTAGCTTTCAAGCTGAAATTCATTATAAAAGATAAGCAAAGCACTTCGAATAATGTAATGGAAGGAGTAAAATGATATAAAATTCAAATCGCAAAGAGGAAAATAATGCACGTAGGAAAATCCAGTGTTTAGATGAACTTTATTCAATATTACCACAATCATCAAATGCCGAAAATTGCCAGATATTTAAGCATTCGATTATATGTTACTATTTGTACACGCTAGGATAGTATTTGTTCCAAAAATACATGTTTATTTTCATTAGATTTCTCAAGAACCGCTGATCACACTAAATTCAAATGCAGCACCGCTATATCGTGTAGTCTGACTGTTCGTATTGATGAAATACCAAATTTTCTTAAGATTTTGCTACGAATTTCCCAAAGTAATACTACATTTTGCATGTTGTTAACAGTCCTCGCTAGTTTGATCGTAGCTTCGGCATCAAACGAATCGCCCATCATTATACATAGACCTTCCCCAAGATTCGCCAGACCTATCCGTCATAGGCGTCACAGAGCCAATACTGTCTGAACCTGTATAATTCGTCACGTCATCTTATTTTTTGTCAACTCCAGTTTTGTGGATGTGCTCTGGGTAACCATTTGATATTCGGTGGTTACCTGACATTTTTACAAAATGATCAGTCCATTGCCATTTTAGTTTTCTGATGGATTTTTCCGTTTTTCTCCTGTTTTCTTGAGATCTCTCCATGTGATGTGGAGTATGATTCTCTCCTTTGCACGTTGCATGGTTCTCTGTTCGAGGGCCAATCCTTTTGATTAGGTTCCATGTTCCAGCTCCATGGGTAACTATTAGTAAGATGCATTGGTTGTGGACACTTTTCAGGACTAATGGGATATTCTTGTGCTCAACCGAAAGCTTGTTACCCCGGTGTGATTCTTTGTCCGATTTCTTCTTTTAAAGAGTCAATGGAGATTCGTTGTCCTAGGTAAATGAAGCGGCCCAGCTATTGACAAATAATGAATAACCCACTCAGTTGAAAAAGTCTGCACACATCCCTGAGTTTCCACTTTTTTTAAGGGCAGTATATGTTTTGATCTGTATTGCCTGATTGGGGATGATCATCAGGTTAAGACGTTGATTTTTACCAAGTTGATCGAGAGAAAAACAAACCCTTTTGTGAGCTGAACTGGTAAAATAAGATGAGGCAATTAACATCAATTTATGTGTTTTTGTTGCATACAGTTACCCATCAGAATAGTGACCAGCTTAGGTGCTGTCTCAACTCCGGTGATCTCACGAGAGATGGAATATCCAACGCAAAAACCATGGAACTGTGTTTAGCATTTAGTCTAGGAAATCATTCCTGCTTCAGTGAGTCCGTTCTTTACTGGATTTGCAACATTTTTGGCCTTGTGTCAGACTGAGTTAAACTCAGTAGATACTTATAAAAAGGATAATCTTGTTATCCTTGCACGAAGATTTTATTATGGAACTCATTGTTGTGTAAAGCTAATGTTCCTGTCCCCTAAGAAAAGATCCTAGGGAGAGGTTTCAATATAGGACTACATTGAGGAGATTGTATTACATAAACTGCACAAAAACTTTATAGAAGCTTTGCATTTAAAAACAAAAGACAAATTCTGGGCTAGAAAGTGCGGTTTTTATTGGAAAGAACGCATAAGCATAACACTGATCTTGAGTTCTGATCAAAAGACGGGAGTCTCCACAATGCCATTTGACATTTATATATTCTCATTGCATTTCTCCGAATCAAAGCGGTGTTAGCCGAAGCAGTACATGATGTAATAAAATATCTTAGTCTCTACCAAATTCAATTTAGGATTGTTTACCTTATCCAAACATTATTGATTACTACAGGCATTTGTGATATGAGTATATCAATCTCTACAGTGAGTTATATCTATGTCGATTCATGTGGAAGAGAAATGAACCAAGCTGAAAGACTAGAAGAATAAAGATTTTAGCAGTTGGATATTTTGTATGATTTCTTTGGGGAATTCAAGTCGAAGAGAGCTACCACTAGTCACTGCAAGAACTTGCGATTAATGCCCTGAAATAAATAAAAAAGGTGACGGTTGTGATTTCTTTTTAAATTCTCTTTCGATTACTTGGTTTATGGGTATCGTCAACACTCAAGTACATATGCAAAAGCGAAGCATTCTGACTTTGAACCATGAGAGATGAACCCAAACTACTCGCTTTAATTAAGAGAAACGTGAAGTACTTCCATAAACGCGGCGTTGTCGGTATCGGCACGGACACTGGATTTGGCGGGCTGAGTTCAAATTCAAAATGGGACTGTCCATACTTACTCCTTTGGAGAATTTAAAACTATGATTTTTATCACATCTCTCGAAAACTGCTGACCCAAACAACTTCAAACTCGACATTGCAATGGAAGCTATTTATTCTGAAAGGAGCATCAATGTTTAAAATTGCACCTACATAATACAAACAAAATCATAGACGAAGTAAGTTATAAATTCTTGTTGGGGAACTTTGATTTCTCAACGGACATTTGGAAAAAGTGAAATTGATAACAACAGAATAAAAAACATTATCACAAAACAACAAAAACATAATTATACGAATATATCTGATGATGAAGCAAACACGCACATATATGTATAGGTGTATTTGTGTGTGTTCGTTTGTATGTGGATTGTGTCTGCATACACATAGAGATGTCTATACATCCGCTTGAACGGTTTAGATTTTGTATATAAAATTTAATGAAGTAATATTTTGGGCTAAAATTCCATATATTTTCCCGCTGTTTGTAGTCCGTAGCATTAAAAGCATTGAATATTATATTCAATCTATCGATGAGAATTCATCACGATATGTTCGATCCATAATTCTTAAATAAGTGCATCATTCCGAAAATCGCCCAATAATTAAGGGATTTGAGTAGTTTCTTAGCGGCCATCTTTGTTTTTGTTGTTATCTTTTTCGTAGTTTCTGTGTTATTAATCGTACCTCAGCTCAATTATCGAGCTATAATTGAAAGCATCCCTATGAGTGCGTGAGTGCATGCAAGTGTGTGTGTGTATGCACCGAGATAACCCAACTAATGACAATTGTACGAAATTGATATCCGATATATATATATACATATATCCCAAATCTACCCCCTGCCCAGATACATCCAATACAGGGAGCTTCAAAGTTATTCAGATCCATAGGAAAAATCCACCTTAGCCAGTTGTACCACTTGTCCAAATCATAACCGACACATTTTTGATAACGTGTAAAGTTGATACCTACGTAGCCCCTTAATCTCATCACCCCTCCATTTACACTATCCCAAACATACCCCAAAACTCCACATCACTTCCCTCCTACCCTGACACATTTTGCCCTCTCCAAGACCAACTACTGTTTAACCAAGGACTTCATCACTAGCTGGACTTTCTCTCTCTCACACAGCCGGATGCCTCCTGCAGCCTTTACAAAATCTTTCACCCACAAAGCAAATAGTGGACTCTGGTTCCACATGGAAACTTTAAAAGTTAAAAACACATACTCACGCACCACACACCACTGAAGATGGGAATACATCCCGAAACATGTCTGGACCATTAACATCTTAGGATTAATAAACCTTACCTCTAAACACTTTACTCCCGAGTCTGTCTCACTATTTACAGTTCATATATATATATATATATATATATATATATATATATATATATATATATATATATATATATATATATATTACCCAGCGCTCCAAGCATTCCAGTTGCGAGTTCGAAGTTGTTTCGATCATTGGTGCTCGTTGAATCTAAAGAAAATGAATTTAAAATTTACAAGTTAAGGAACTTTTTTCTAGAATTACAAATGCAAATTTAGATATAAGATTTATAAAATGGTAATAGGTCTGAATTTAGGTATGAAATATCTAAATTGTTGATATATCTAAATCCAGTTATATATTATCTGAATTGCCAATAGTTCTAAATCTAGGTATAAAATATCTAAATTGGTAATATATCTAAATCCAGATATATAATATCTAAATTGTCTATAGTTCTAAATCTAAGTATAAAATATCTAAATTGGTAATACATCTAAATCGAGATGTAAGATATATAAATTGGCAATTGATCTAAATCTAGGTATAAAATATCTAAATTAGTAATATATCTAAATCCAGATATATAATATCTAAATTGTCTATAGTTCTAAATGTAGGTATAAAATATCTAAATTGGCATTATATCTAAATCGAAATATAAAATATCTAAATTGGTATTAGATGTAAATTCAGATGTGAAACATCTAAATTGGCAATATATCTAAATTTAGACTTGAAATATCTAAATTAGTAAAACCAAAGAGAAATATCTGAAATACTTTGTACAACAGACGAAAATATATTTTAAATGACTATTATGGCTGGCTACTGCACATCAAAAAGCCTCGACTTTCCCAAACATGCATCTTTGGACCAGGAATTTCTAAGGTCAGTTTGATTTTTTTGTTGAATGTGCTTTAGTTGTTTTGAAAGCATATAGGACAACAGTGGCCATTAAAGATGGTAAAAGATTTTACTCCTTCATGTGTTTGTTAGTGTGTTTGTTTATGTGTTGTTGTATTTTAGCTCTCCTATTTGAATTGTAATCAGTACTCTACTGGACCCTTTCTAAAAATGAAAATTACATTTTTAGAAAAAAATGCTCTTTTAACCTTTAGGGGGCTTGATTTTAACAGGTTTATTTATTACATCTAGATTCTGGAGATTCTGGGTATTTTTTGAAGTTCTTGGTGGGAAACGCCACTGATGTCATAAATTGAATTTATTCTGACCATATTTATTCTTGGATGTTTTTTTTTACATGACTTCAAATTAGTCCAACGGCTGTTCTAGTATTAAACCTGCTATTCATATATTTCAAATTTCTCAATGGAAATACTCGACGGTATACCCTCTTCAATCTGAAGTAATGATCACATTTATGAGAACGTAAATTGTGAGCTTGGCCTTACAGCAATTGTTATTAAATTAATCTATTCGATCATTGAGTGAGTTCGAACCGAACGGGTAACCCCACTATTTAGGCTTGTAAGATTAAATCGTGGAGTAATATCTGTGGATTTTCCACCATACCACCAGCGCTCGTTGTTCAAACACAATTGATCCATTTATGCTTTGAGTTATGTTTTTCAACTGATTTTGGTATAATAAGAAATATCGGGTGAATGAAAGTATATTAGCATGGTATTACAAGTTTATTTGAAAAGAAAATTGGAAGCATGTTTTCTTGTTATCTTGATTTATTCATTAGTGATTTGACCAGCTTCCTTTCATGAATATGTTTTTATGGCATTCTTTTTGGGTGGACTAAATAAAGGCTTATCAGCAAATAAGGGTTAACATGGCTGTTTACTTATAATGTTCGACCTTTGCAGTTAAAAATGACCCGGACCTCTATTCACCACCGTCACGACTTTCACTTGACTCCTAGTGTAGGAGGTCAGCCCAACCCTATCATACCTGTTTGGCTGGGGACAGAGGCAAGCCTGAGTCAGGGTGGCTGGAGACAGACCAGGATGCAGTAGCTGACTCCAGATGTTCAGCATATGAAGCCGTGCTATTCATATTCCACATCCTAACCATTGGACATACCATTACTTCTCACTGCGTAATCTATTGGGGGGTTTGACATTCCCGTTTTGAATATTAGGTTGTCTTTCTCCCACGTTGATGGTCAACCAAGGCTGAAGAATCCAGTCTGATCTGCTACTTAGCCCTAGATTAAGGGAATGCATGGGATTACGGCTTTCCCGAAGACACTTGCACGGAGTGAACACAAACTGTCGAAGCTGAAGCTGAAACCTTCTTCGAAGAATATATTTCAGTGCTGCTAATCGTTAGTAGAGATGTTAAATCTTCGTCTTTGACAAATAAAAATTTTACAGAGCAAAAAATCGCCGAATTGGCGCAGAAGTATTTAAACGCTTTGTCCATTTTCGACTATTTAAAACAATTATTGGTGTTTTTTTCTAACTCTGAATTTCAGGCTTGACGATTTTCTTTTTGTTAATTCTTATGCGTTAGTCCACTTGTCTCTCCAAATTCATAGCAAACAAAGTCACTTGTCGTGTCGTATGACATATAAGGCAATGATTTTTGTATCCATCTCTCGAACAATCCATGGACAACCATCCTTTGTAGCAAATGTGGGTATTTACTAAGCTTAGCTCAGTCTGGTGGAAAACGTAAATTGGAATCGTCTGTTGCTCGAATCACGGCTAAATGGAGAACTTGTTTTAATTTTCAATTTCGGTATTTCCCCAGGGTATTTTCTCATCGACCAATACCGAAATCTCAAGTCGTTTTGCTGATTGCATTTCCCAGCAACAACGCAATCGATCGCCACAGTTTGCGCATATGTACGGTTTTACGTATGAACATGTACATACACACACTTGTGTATTTAGGCAGTATCCCTTAAAAAAAACAAAACAAGTATTACTGAAAAGTATAGACATCTTGGTCTGTTCATTTTTCCAGGAATGAAACAGAGACATTAACGTTAAAACCAATATTGGGAAAGACAAGCGATGGTCAAGAGAACTCAGGATAAAGATAACGAAGAGAGAACAACAAGAATTTTGAAAATTCTTATACTATTCCCAAACGACTACGATAACATCAGAAGACTCAAAAACGTGATAGAAAAATGAAAAGACAAAAGATTGTATACTTTTCAATAATATATACACATACTAATATGATATTGGCCCTAAGAATCTTTTATACAAAGTTGATACTTACATTACATTTAGAACTACAATGCTCAGTTATCTTTTATTTTAAACACTCTATAAATCTTTTTGTACAAGGTTCAAGCTCCAAAATTTAAGACAACTGAGCTCTGAAAAAACCCCCAAAATATCAGTGGTTCATATAATGTATTTATATATATATATATATATATATATATATATATATATGTTATAGAAATCATTACAGCTTTAGCACTAAATCACGCTTTTCCTTATGTATATTAATATAACTGCTGTAAGTGTCTTTGGTGTTTTTTTCTGATATTCATGTTTAATGTAATGTATACGGGTGTTATTTTATACTATATCATTTAATTCTTCTGAAACATAGGTCTTACTTTTGTGGGTTACCCCCAAAACGTATTTGGCGATGAAGGATCAATAGGTTTAACAACAGGCGTGACTCATTGTTCGTGTAACTTCTATTGAATGTTCACTCATGTGAATATTAAATCCGTTGTTCCAGTTTTAATCTCAGGCAACATGCAAACCTATACATACTTATATATGATTGCATACTTATATACATACATATATCTAGAGTAAGTTACAGATAGGTAGCATGTGTATGTGTGTGTAAGTATATATTTGTGAATGGATACATACGTATATACATGATAATATTTCTATTAGGATAAACAGTTTGGCGTTAAGGCCAAAGGGTAAGGCAGTTATCTTGGCCTTCACCCTACTACCGGACCGTTCAACTCAAGGGAAAGGGCTACATATCGTATGCAAGTTCGACTCCTACAGCAACTAATTATCTTTAATTGTTTACTCTATTTACGCTGGCTGGGCCAAATCATACGTTCCCCGTGTATAACGGGAGGTCATTAAAAAAAAGTTGCAAAGTTATATAACGCATTTACAATTATTCCTGTCGTATTATATATCCATTTCCTAACAATCATATTGTCATCATGAAACAATAGAGCATGTATGGGAAGTGAATGAATAAGATTAGAATTTGGGGATAAAGAAGTTATTTTGGCCTTTGCTTTATCACTGGTCTGTTCAGCTCATTGGAAAGAACGACACTATGTTAAAAGTATGTACAAAACAGTCGCATTATGAGTTCATATACACACATATATATATATATAAATGAGTCTGCATTTATATCAATTTTTATTTCGATACATACAAGTTTATATATATGAATATATACGAGGGTGTATAATGTTCGAATTATGTGATTGATATTCATGACTGAATTTAGTGCATTGGTAAGGAGGGAGATTATATAGGAAAATAAATAATTGCTTCCCTCATCTTGTGTCCACTTGTGAGTGTGTGAAAAATACATGTGTTCGGTCAATCTTTTTTTTTCTCTAGCATGAATCTACACTCCAAGACTTCAAACGTGTACTTAAATATGATTGCATACTTATTGGCACTTGTGTGTGCAAATATCTAAAAACTTATGTATATCTATATCATAAAGTACTAAAGTATGTATGTGTGTGTATGTGTTTTATACTCCAAAATGTTGAGAACTAGTCTTCTTAGAACAGCAACAAAAGCATATTTGAAATCAGAAGGTTCACCCATAGGACACATATTTGAGTTGAATTTTGCATAAATGAAATGGTTGATTTCTATCGGGTTCCGTTTGCACTGTCTTTAAGCAAGTCCGTCAAAAATAAAATCGTTCGTGTTTTTTTTTGTTTTTTTCCATGTAGGATTCTCCAAAAACTATTATTGTTGGATCAATGAAATCAAAATATATGCATATCAGCATCATCCTAAAAGGTTTTTTTCATGATTTATTTAAACGTATTCACATGTAGTGTTGGGGAAATGCTTTTTAAACAATTTTTGGGTGGGAGTAATTCATCGTTTCAAATTCGTCGAGGTTCAATAAGTGGGTTCCTGATCCACAAAAATGAAACTCCGACGGATTTTTTTTCCTTTCAGTTTTTTATGCTTTTAAAATGTGTCGGTCCCAATAGAATAAATGTTCACATCTTATTGCAGGTTCTATTTACAATGAAGTTATAAATCGAGACTGGGCCCTCACTTTTCATTCGTCATCAGAAAACTGCAAAAGTTATTTCTTTTTTCCTACAATGCTCATCCAATTATTGTCTATATCAGTATGAAATATTGAATTTTTAATTTTCTAAGATGGTTATTTTATCTGTTCAATTTAACAGATTTTCAAACTTTCTTAGTTAATCAGGCCTAGGAAAGGGAATATTTAATGGTTTTATGTGAGGGGGTTCTATTTACCATGTAGTTATAATGCTAAACTGCTGTGTTAATCTTAATTCGTCATAGGATACAATAGTTGCAAGTTTTCGTTTTCTGCCAGTGCTTTTGCCAGTTTGCCCGAGGTCTGCGCGGGTCTGCCTTGAAATTTGTGCTTGCCTGACCGGTGAGGTATCGCAGAAAGAAGGTAAAAAGAAAATCAGCCAGACATTATTTACCTACAATGTACTTTCTAAGGACGGACTTTACCAAAATTAATTCATTGGGCAGGCGTTCATCCTTAAAGATAATTTTGGATAAAAGATCTATTGTGTTTAGATAATTTTGGATAGTTTATTTTTAGATAATCAGTTCTGGTAAACAACGTACATAATATATAATATCTGTATCTCGCATGGATGAATCAAAGTAGCCTGCGTGACCCACTTTGATTCATTCACGCGAGGTTACGTATCTTATACCTACATCTGCTCGACTTTCAACCACCGGTTGTAAATCTACAACGTCACCAGTTACTAATACTACGAATTTAACCGAAAGTTCTATCTGTAATGATTTTTATTGATTTTTCTCGTGTGTATTCTTCTTGATTTAGAAAATATTTCAAAACGTTGCTTAGTTACTGGAAAACGTCGTGGTTTATTAGTTGAGCGGCACGTTCCATTGTTGGTAAGTGAAAAAGGAACAGAATGATAAAAATAATGATAAGAAGAAGAAGAAGAAGAAATGTATGTGAAAAGAAGGAAGTAAACGTTTACGAAAAGTGAATCTAAGAAGGGAGAAAAAAAAAAGGACAAAAATGAGGAAGACAGAAAAAGAAGAAGAGGTCTGGTTAGTCACTCGATTGAAACCGTCATGTGACCATCACATGCAGTGTTTGGGGTGATCAATTAAAAATTGGAAATGGGGGGTGATAAATGAATAACTTACTTTCTTTGTCCCTCGTTGGGTATCAACCGCTAAAAAAGTTTGAATTTTCAAAAAAAAACAAACAAAAAAAACCTCCAATGATTGATTTAGCATAAATCTACATTGCAGAATGAACATCTTACTAAGAATCTGTTTAGGGGGATTTTTAATAAAAGAAGGTTTTCTAAGGATGATAAAGTGCGGACGCCTTATATACCATCCCTCTAGCTCCATTATCGTGGTCTGTACACGTAATATATATACACGTACATAAACAGTCAGCAAGCCAAGCCAACTTGAAAACGGAAGAAACATTTGATGGAAATTTTCAAACAAACTTAGGGGCCAGTTTAACATGAACTCACATTCTAAATTGAGCCTCCAACTTAAAACTTATTTAGGAGGGTTAAAGAAAAAAAAGTTTTTCAAAGCTTAATGAGATGGTAATATTTTAATTTTCCACCCTTTACCTCCATTGGTGCGGCCTGTACACGTGATGCATACATGTATACATACATAGCCCGCCAGCCATCCAGACCAACTTTAAAACTGAAGATAACTATGTTGACTATTTTTGTGACAGTTTTGCTTGACAGTCTCTTATAAGTATAAAAGAAATAGAGAATGAGGAAAGCAAGTGGATGCAATAAGAGAAAGAAAAGGACAAGCAGAAATAGAAGAACAAAAAGAGAGAAGATGAGAAGAACGATATAGAAAAAGAGATGAGGAGAGAAACAATTACATACAAGGAAAATTGGAAGGGGAAAATAAATTATGTATAGATGGGACAAAGAATTAAATAAAAAGATGATAAAAAGACAAGTCTGGTTGCTTCAGGGTCAAACTTCACTCCAGCTTCTAATCCGACTCAAGATGATTACTGCAATTTTTGTATTGTATGAATAATGAATGAAAAATTATACAAATGTATATTTTTTGTATAAATATCTTTATAAAATAAGCTTGTGAGAATTTGTATGATAGATTTTCGTTTATATCTAACACTTGTCAATTCAGCCTTTTGGCAGTCAGTTGGTCGAGAGTTCAAGTTACGATAAGGGAATAAAGGTTTTCAACCCCTAATTTTTGTAAGGATTATTCATGTTGTTTTTGCTAAAATAAGAAGAGAAAGACAACTCAAGAATTTATTCTGTGATTTGACGAAGATTATGACACAAAAAAGAAATAAGCGAAAGAAATTACAAAAAAATGGGAAAGACATTCGTCATCACAGTCAATAATTGAACGGCCGTAGCATAAAATTCGAAGTCAAATAAAAAGAAGCCCCATCTAAGAATAAATATGGTCAGAATGAATTTAATCATGACATCATTGGCGTTTCCCTCTGAAAACATCTGAAAAAAGAGTAAAAACCATCTAGAATCATTAAGTGATTCTGAAGAATCTATATATTATTGATAAACCTGTCAAAATAAGTGCTAAAAAGGCGAAAAACATTTTCTCCAAAGATAAATATAACTTTTTTTGGAAGATGTATAAACGGAGTACTGATGCCAATTATCAAGTCCGTAGTGAAAAAAAAAGGCGTGGCCAGGAGCACTGAGGCACGAAAGACCCACACACACATAAAAAAAGAACTCTTTGCCACCTTTGGTAGCTATGGTTGTCATAAATATAAAAGAAAGAGAGAACAATAGAGCGAACGATAGAGTAGCAGAAAAGAATACGAAAACGGAAGGAAGGAAGAAAGGAAGGAAGGAAGGGTACAGGGGAGGACACATACACTCACTCCCACACACATACATACATACATACATACATACACACACACACACACACACACATATATATATATATATATATATATATATATATATATTTATATGTATCAAAGGGGTGTCTGCTTTGAGGTCGAGAAGCATTTGATAGTTGGCTACCGCTGCTCCTGCTACAACTGTTGACATCATTCTCCTACAACCTAACAATCACCCTGTCATAAGTATAAGTAATGTAGAACTAGAGAAATACACTTTGTCATGTATTTGGGCATTTTGTGTAATGAGTAATACAAGATCACCTATGAGATTTGCAAGTCAGCCATTTGCAACCATAACAAAGTGACTGAATATTGAGAACAAGAAATGAACTGAACAATTCATTTTGACAAATATAACAGCACAGCTCAGTGTACCCTTGACAATTCTCACTGTCAAACAAATACAATATATTTGAAAAATATCCAAGCATACAAGTGACATAGACTCAGCCATAGGCCACCAAGATTCGTCGACATAACAATTAGTAATGACATGTTGGTAAGATATAACAGGTACATTTATCCCTTGACGTTCGCAGAGGAGGGGGCTGCAAATGCGCTAAATTCGAGGATAATTTTTATTGGCACCTCCACCCAAAACCATTCTGGTCCTCAAAGGCCATTAACCTTGTAATATAAACCTTTTATAAGCAAACCCTTTGCCATTCATAAGCTGTAAATATACGAATAAACATATGAATACTGTAAAACATAGAGAAAGATCAGACACAAAAGCTGCAGCGTTCTATATACGATTTTTGACAGTATTTGAGAACATTTGTTCCTGTAATAAAACAGTTTCTTCCCAATAGAGTTCCTAAGTTCTCTGTTAGAATGTACGAAATAAAAATTGAAAGTCATTGCACTGAAAACAAAATGTGAAAATCGTATGAAATGCAATATAATTTTTCGTAAAATGAAAAAAAATGCATATATGAAGTGTATACATTAATTATGAACAGTGTATAGTCTGCTTTCTTTCTTTCTTTCAGCCTTTCTTCCTATTTGTCTATATTTCTTTCTCTCTCTTACTTCCTTGAATTTATTTATCTCGAGGATTGATCAGAAAATATAAATTGAAAATATGTATAGAAGTGTATATATTGATTATATACACTGTACAGTGTGCTTTTTCCCTTCCTTTCTTCCTTTCTTTTTCGTACTTACCAAGAATTGATTTTGAGAGTTATAAATAAAGTTTTGAATATACTTTATCAAATAACAGTACAGTGAGTTTGAAAAAAATGTTTAAAATACCGTTTTATCACAATAACTTCTGCGTTTGCGTAGTCTACATCAGCAGGGTAATTTTCTGCAATCTTTCTTTTTTATCATAGATATGAAGATTATTACGATAAAGGCAGTAGATTACAAGATCCGGGCATTTTTATCAACACGTCCCTTTTTGTGAAAGTGGTAGTTGATATATTATGAATGTATATGCAGCTATGATTTGTTAAACTTATTACGTTTTGTTTATACTGTCTACGTCGCGAGTTCTTGGTCGTAAATTGCGATATTGTTAAATGTATTATTCAAAACTGAATATGACTGATCGAAACTGAGAGCAGGAAACCAGCAAATTGCTACGGATAACAAGTATTTGCTTATTCTCATCATGCACCAGTAATTGATGTTGGAACCTTGATAAATGCAAGATTTTGAATGTTAAAATCCGTGGTGCGCAGGTCCTTCCAATATTGAGAGTTGGTTCAAGACAATCTTTCTCCCAAACCCCAGAACTCTGTTGTAGATCATGCAAATCTTAGTAACTATCTAAATACAGACATTTCAATGTGCACCATCGCGCACTCACTTGATGGATACGAACAAGATTAAATATCGACATAACAAACAAAGCAAGCAAAACATTCCGGCACAAGTGTGTCTCATTTTCACCATATCATATGACTGGTTACTGAACAAGTGAATCAACTGAGGTTCTTCAAGTGAGTCAATAAAGTTTGAGTTTATATAATTACTAGCATATGCCCGTCCAAAATGACTGGGTTGTTTATGTATGGATTGGCATTCAGGAGCCCGAGGCTATAACTTCAATAATTCAAGTATCCTAATTAATAGATTTTTTCTCAACTCAACTCAAGTTGTTTCAATGTGTCATCAGACGTTTAAAGTCTCAAGAGTTTCTATGACGTAATCAATGACGTAATTGTTATGTCGTAATAGGAAGTTAACTCAACCAATAAGATACGTTGGCGACAAACAAATAAACAGAAAAAATGGATATAAGCCTATGGTTAGATGTATGATATGGTCGTGCTATTTTCTTCGTTTGTATGTACATTCATCTGCAACGTTTCGACCGAGTAACCTCCAGCTTTTATCAAGTGTTGTTGGGTCTTGTATGTGCAGTCATTATTCAAAGTGCATATTCGATTGAATTGAACTCATCATATCCCCTTTTTCAACGTGTTGACTGTGATAGAGGGATACTTCTGAGTTGCTTCCCTTGCATTTCTATGCACTGCCCAGTTGAGTGCGTTTGATTTGCCGTTTTTGATATCAAATCGGCTGGGCGATTGTTTCTCTGAAGATGTTTCGAAAAATTGACGTATCCCGTTTGTATGAATATGGGTCGCTGCATATTTCCAGGTGTTGTATGCATCTTATGTTTTTATTTTGGTTTGGGTGGATAGAGACATAGTTTAGGTACTGACCTGTAGAAGTGGGTTTATGGTAAATATATTACATGGATCCACGTTTAATTCGGGTGATCAGTACGCCTAGAAAAGATAATTTTCTATTCGCCTCTTCTTCCATAGGGAACTATATGGATGGTCTCCGCTAGTTGATGTGATCTTATGATGCCTTCACATCCTCTTGGTGAGGCAAGAGTATTAAGGGAGCATCTACGTATTGAGTTTATATGGAGAATAAGATATATTGCTGTTTTTCAAGGGACCTAAGAGTTAACAAATTTTGGTTTTCGGAAAAACAAGATTGATAAGACAACTCTAGTATCAGTGTTTTAAACTAAGGGTCATTTGTAAAACACTGTTGTTTTATGGGTATTATAGAGCGTGTCCGTGTCGTTCTTGCTATGAGTCATCGCAAAACAATGCACACACACACGTACACTCACAAGCACACATGCATACATATACATAAATGAATTATGAGATAAAGCGTTGGCATCATTCCAAGAAATATTTAGTTCATTCCTGTATTTTTTCCGACAATAGAAGTCATTCTTTGTGTTGCTGATGTTACTGCAGAGTTTTGGACGAAGCATTCTTCTGCTTTCCTTTCTCACGGATCATACAATGTGTAAGAAAACAGAGGTATCTCTTTTTAGAAAGCAAAATGGGTGGGGTTTCAGATAAGCAGGGTTCTCTTAGACTAAGTGAGAGGACATTGTGTAATAGCCCCATGTCTAAAATAGAATCACTTTGGAGTGTTGAATGGTATCGTCGGTGTACTTTGCGTTGCTTGATTAAATTGAACTGTTTGACACATTCATCATCATCATAATTTGTAGAAGCAGTTTTGAAGGTCCATTGTTGGACATAGACCTTCCCTAAGATTCGTCAGACCTCTCGACCTTGAGTGTTGCTGAAGGAGTAGTTTCTAAACTTTTCTAGTACGTCACACCATCTAATTTTTTGCTGGCCATAATCTTGCATATGATCTCTTGGTACCAACGTTGTGAGTCGTGATGTCCTGCGGTTTTCTGATAGTCTTGCATCATGACCAGCCCATTGACATTTGAGTTTCCGTATTATTTCTATGGTATTTCTGGCGCAATTTATTTTTAATAAAAAACATTTCCTTTGCTCTCTAATGATCTTTCTACGCGAAGAGAAGCATAATAATTTCAAGCACACGTCGTATAATTCTCAGTATGAGGACCAATCTTACTTTTAGGCCTCATGTTTCAACCCTGTAAGGGAATACTCTGTATAATGAATCAGATGGCAAGAGACAATAGTTGCTAATATGGTAACCGGCTTGTTCCATTATTGCAACACGAATCACCCTGTCGATACTACTTACCGTCATCCATATTACACAGGTCATACAAATATTGGCGGAGCTTCTGATTTCAAGCCAGAATGAACAGTTCTGTCCTCTATTATATTTTAAATTTATTATTTAAAGGGTAAATGAATTTGATAGATAATATCTGTAACACGGATAAATTCTAAGCAAGAGAATCGCGAACAGAACAGGAATATTTTGTCTGTACGTTATCTTTTGAAACATACATTCCATAAAATCACTGACCGGCCTAAAAATCCGAGCACTGCTTCAAGTCCGTCTCAACACACGATCCAAGCACAACCCTCCTTTATTGTATCGAGTTATCTACATTCTACGTACATTATTTTCTTTTTCGACTGGCATATGTGCCAGGGACATTATCTGTGATAACATTTCTATTTTCGACAATGGTAAGAAGAAGCAGGCATTGTATACAAAAAAAAAGTATAAGTGGCGGGTCCATCCCATGGAAATTCCATCCAAAGTCAGCCGAGGAAATTTACAGAAATTCTCGCTTCAATTCGTATCTATAAAAAATACATGAAAGTAAAATGAACAGCTATCATACGAGCATGAACGCTGACATTTAATTTTTAGCTGAATTTCGATCTGAAATTTTTACTGTATAATGTTTGATCTATTTGATTGATATTCACTACTAAGTTAACTGTATCGACAACGGAGGATATTGTTGGAAAACCTTTGTTGCGCTACGGAATCATTGATTGATCCAGGCCTTTATATATATATGCGAGCATAGATACCATAGCTTGAAATGTAACAACATTGGAAATTAAGTGCATTACCAACGGAAAATATCGTTGAAAAATAATTAGTTGTTCTACATAATTATTGACACTCACACGCACACACACACACACACACACACACACACACACACACACACACACATATATATATATATATATATATATATATATATATATATATATATAATAAGTAGGGATACCATAACTTGAAATATAAGAACGCTGGAAAAATATGTCTTTCAATATATTTCTCTTTACACAACAAAACGAATGAAAGATTATTTCCACAATCTCCACATAAAAAATTTCGGACTCTGAGAAAATGTTATGATGCACAAATCAAAACAGATGATAAAGCCCCTTAGGGCTTCTGAGATACAACATTATTGTTTGCCCTACCAGTTGCCAGTATGAAAAAGTTTTTTTTTTTTATCAATTTGTGTCTGAAGACGTTTCTCAGGGCCATACATCTTTTTAATAACAAAACAGAAAAATAAAAAATCAAAGATATTTGAATCCCAATTTGACCTTTGGTGACCTCCAATGTATAACCTTGGAGGTCAGCATCACATATTCGAACATCTTTTTTCTTCTCAAATCAAGCTACGTGCCAATTTCCCCCCAAGAGTGTAACTGTTTAACAGCAATATAATTGGAAAAAACCTACAAAAGTTTTGAAAATCTGTTTCTCCTTCTCCAGCCAATTAAAAACAATTTGTTATAATGAGCTCACTAAAAGGTATGAAAATTGGCTAATGTTTATAATGAAGATCTTGATTAGAATGAATTACCAATTGAATGCCACTAATTCAAGTATTAAATATCCACAATGAAGAATGCAAGACCCTTAAGGCAAAGTCGGCAAATTATTTTCGAATAAATTGAAATATGTTTTTCCCAATTTTGAATTTGCGCTAAAAAAATTGAATGCATGATGTCGACCAACTGTGCCCCGAGAAATTTCATATTCCAAGTAGAAACTTACAAAAATCATCCTTAAAGCACAATGGGGCAGTTGAATCTGCTCTCCCAAATATGCACTGGAAGCGATTCAAAAACACCGACTTTTGTCAAACTCCAGAATTAAGTCTGGAGTTGACTTTGTCTTCATACAATAACAACAAAAAAGAACCACTATTACCAAATGATAAGTCTATCTTTTAAATCGGGTCAATCAATCGCTCTATTTCAAGTTTTACTCATCCATCTGTCAAAATCTCTTTCATTCTTTCTCTCTCCCTCTCAATCTATCTATGTTCTGTCTGTTTCTCTCTGTCTTTTCCTATCTACCTGTCTATTTATCTATCTATCTATCTATCTATCTATCTATCTATCAGAAACCGTAAATCGAAACTGTCAAAATAGGTCTCGTCAGTTTTTAAATCAGTCAGGCGTTCAATCTGCACAAATGAAGCCAGTGGATTGAAAATTCAAATACTTACTTCCTATGTCACAATTTTTTTTATTCCCCTCTTAGATAGGTTTGTAGTGTGTGTGTATTTGGGAGAGAGGGTGTCAGTGTACAACGTAACTTTATGCTAAATTGATCCCTTACTGCGAGCATGCTTTTAGATAACTCAGACTTTTTAGTGATAACTGCCCAACAGAAAACAAGAAAAAAATTTTTTCATTCATACCAATTCTTCCAGTGTTTCAATTGATCCCCACTAAACGTGTGCAGCCAAAAATGCGTTGGTCTCGTAAAATGTTCTATCCATTCCTTTCTTTCTGTATTTCTTTCTTTCTGTCTTTCTTTCTTTGTTTCTATCTATCAATCAATCAACCAATCTATCTATCTATCAATTTATTTATCTTTCTATCTCAGTAAGTCTTCAAATATACGCAGATGCATCAGCAAGTAGTTATTAGCTGTTTTTTCAATCCGAAATTTCCACTGTATCTGAATGACTGTATCTTGCAATAACAAGGAAGGGTTTTATGTTGAAATCAAAAGTTGTTGCGTGAAAATGAATGCTTTGCTGTGAAACTACGAATATTTGTGTACATACGGAGATCGATAGAATTGTTCGAAGGAAGTTGAACTATTTATAGAAATAGAAGTTGAACAACCGTAGCCATCAAAGATGGTGAAGGGTTTTATCCTTTTTTTTCTTTTAAAGAAAATGTACATTTGCGTGTCTTTGTTTGTTTATGTGCTTGTTTGTGTTTCAGCACTCCTAGCTGTTTTGTTTACAGACTTGAAAATTGATATCAATACCCTTCTAGATCCCTCCCGAAAATGTTCTTTTTTTTTCCTCCAAATTTTTCCGACGCTCTTTTCCTCTATTTCTGATGTTTTCCGGTGGTCAACGTCATCAATGTAATAAATATAATTTATTTCGACCATAAATAAATATGGAAGAATAAACTTCGATTAAATCATTTTTACATGACTTTCAAAAATTGACCCTACACCAATTATTGACTGTGATAGCGTGTTATATTTCCCTTTTTAAATACTTCAATTCAGTCATTTATTGTATATATTTATATTAGGGAAAATATTTATGTATTTTCGTTTTCGGAAAGTAATTAACGTATGTTCAAATCACATTCGCCGCTTTGAACTTTGTAAAACCACTGCTGACATTTGCGAGTCTTTACTTCATCATGATACACTTCACAAATGTTTCTCATTGCCTGTGTTGCAGTTTTACTCTATCGATATTCATACAGTTAGCAATGGCAAGTATGGTTTTCTGTAATGTGTCTATACTCTCTAGGGTTAAACTTTACTTTACACTGTAGACGACTCATTACTTGATAGAAAAGATGATGGACTCGACGTTTTGTACCATTCAATCTTGGCTTTACCTTAATTTATTACGAAAATACGTATTTTTTTAAACACCGTGATACAATACCAAGGTGTCAGCGTATGCCAGATATCTGCATTAATATTTTATAAGTTCACTTCTGAACTGACGTAGATGATTATTCACACTGCTATATCACCTTAAGGATATTTCTAATTACTAAAAATCACAGATGAATATTAAAGAAAATCTGGTTATGTACACATATTTATTTATCTATCTATTTATCTATCTATCTATCTATCATATAGAGGCTATATATAGAGTTATACCGGGGTTCTTAAAAGGAATTTTTGATTGAAAAGTAAAATTAAACATAACATTAATCATTGATTAATGCAAATAACGCGATAATGAAATTGAAAGCCGATCTTTTATTTTTTTTATTGTAACGTACGTTTGACACATTAGGTGCAGTTTTTTTTTGTCGTATATAGACAAATTTCTTGTGGAAAATCTAATGAAGAACAAAATACAGGCTTTAAATTTCATTATTGACCTAACATCTGATGAATATATCATTTACTCATACTTTTTGATTGAAAATTATACGTTTGGAGGCTCTCAATGACTTTGGTATCTTGCACGCTGATTAAACACCACCATAAGATTATGTACGGAAAGATCACACGATTTTCTTTATCATCCTCCAAATTTGTTCGTTCTAGATTCATACTTTTCATTGTAGCCGCTGATAATTGCTTTTTTGTAATCTTTTTCATAAATCCTTTCCTCTTTTCCCTGCTTCAACATTTATTTTGTATATGTGTATTATTACTTTCCCTGAATTTCAGAGCTGTAACAAGAACGATAACTCGAATCTTCTTTTGCTAAATTAGAAACTGCGCCCAAAACAAGTCTTTAGGCAAGTCATCCGAAATATTTTTGGACACGTGTAAAGATCAACATCATATATATATGAATATATATATATATATATATATATATATATATATATATATATATGCTGGTGCAAAGTTTGCAAAGGGGTTTAAAGATTCAATATTTATTTTCAAGTTTTTGAAAATTGTTTCAACAAAATGAAATAGAAACAAGGGGAATTGAATTAACCAATGTATAGAATTCCGTTTCTTCCAGATGCCCAACGTTTCCTACCTCTTTCAATATCATTCCACCGAACATTTCGAAAGATATCTTCTATTCTCCTCACGTATACGATTTTCTGCATTTCAGACTGAACTTGGTGCCCCTGTTTGTAGGTGATCATTAACGGAGTCCAATTCTGTGGAACCTTTCAATTATGTACTCAAATGGTTGTTTCCGCACGTTCAAAGGACTGGAATATGCTCCTTGGATTAACGTTAACAGTATTCAAAGTAAAATAGGAAAAGTTATAATTGTTTTAATTCCATTTGCAACTTTCGAACCACCATCGGCTATCTATCAACTTGTCTATCTTCCTAACTACCTACCTACCCCCCCTCTCTCTCTCTCTTATATATATATATATATATATATATATATATATATATATATATATATATATATATATATATATATATGTGTGTGTGTGTGTATGTATTTTTGTCTACATGGTTGTTTAACTTTTTGATTCAGCCGAGATGAATAAATGACAGCATCATCTTTCCGAAAAAATATGCCAAGCAATACTAAAACGGGATACAAATAAAGCTATTTATTCTAGATTCGGTCTTCCCAAGCGCCCGAATTAGCTTTCAAAACAACGAAAAGGTCGTTGTACTAGACTCTTATTCTTCTTCCTATTTCTCCATCTCGTACCGGGTCCTGGTTCCGCCTTGCTCCTCACTGCACGTCCAAAGCCAGCAAAGTTCACATATCCTTCGTTTCAAAGTTTTTCCGGTTTAAATTCTTTATTTTAACTTCCTGTTAGACAACAAGGTGAATGAAAATCTTTGATTCATTTTTCGTTAGCTGGGCTCTCTGTTAATGCATTTTGGTGATCTTTTTCTTTCACTCCTGGTCAACATGGACATAAAACAGTACAATCATTGGTTGCATGTATATCATAAAATCGTTGTGAATTAATTCATAGTATGATAATCCAAATCTTGATTGTCCTAAATGATAATCATATTGAGATCAAAATGTCGTTAAATCACATTGATTTATTATTAGCAAAACAGAGTCGAATTCACTTTCTGTTGGTCCTGAAAGCAGCAGGATGAATATTACGACGCCATTAGTGCTGCCTCCATTTTTAATCGAACTGTTGTATTGAAGGTTATTGGAATGTCTGATTAGAAAGCGTATAAATACGTCGAGCAAATGGCTGACCGCTAGGAAAACAGGAAGCAAGATAAAAATGAATCAGTGTCGCCTGTCAACTCAATACAGTGATATGTCATGGCATGACCCCAGAAAATTATGTATCTCTAAAGATAATGAAACCACCCAATGAGGACATTCCACATACAACTGTTAGGGCAACAATATCGCTACCACCTCTGTTCAGCCGTTATTTAGTAGACTGTGACCAGGAAAAGGTTTCTGTTAGTTTAGCATCTGCTTAAGCGAATGGGACAAAAAATCGGGAAGAATGCGGATGGGTGGGTTGTTGGACAAAAATCATGGGAATTTTCTATAATGGAATATTAGAGATACAGTACGGGAAATGGATAGTGGGGAGCTGGATAGTAGTTTAGGGTTAGACTGTCTCGGTAATGGTCAGTTTGGGTTGAAGCTATCTCTAGTGTTAATCAGGATAGTAGGGTAAGTAGGTCCTTGTTATGTATGATCAAATATCTGTTGGGAAATGCATGTTTTGTATCCTCAATGGTCACTGTGGATGTTCTGAAAAATCTGATATATATATATATATATATATATATACATATATATACATATATATATATATATATATATATATATATATATATATATATATATATATTCACTTCGTACTTTATACTAATATAATTGTGTGTGATTGTGTGTGCGCGTATGTAAGACTGGATTAGTCACTATGACTTTGATCGACGCGCTGTAACTATCATAGTAAGTTTATTTAAGTTTCTTGGTATACGCCAAGTCCAGCTTTGTATTGTACAAGACTACAATCGCTAGTACATTAAGTAGTGATCAAACGAGAAACAGTCTGCAAGATTAACTTCTTAAACACTTCTCCACAGGTGCTCTTAGCTGGAAGTCCATTTAGTAAATTCACCTGTGTTGTAGCACACAAAAACAATTATTTTCTGTGATGGTTAGACGTTACTGATTTGATTTCTTTTCATTTAGTTCGGATGTTGGCCTTCGCTCAAGTATTACAGAATTTCGCAAAACGGTTTAAATGTTTATGCCAGCTAGATGCAAACGAAAAGAGAATTTGAAATCGAGTATAGCAGTAGGAGGTTTTTACTTATTATAGTTTAATTTCTGATGACATTCAATGATTAGAAAAAAAAAAACACATGCTGCAATCAATACGTAACAAAAAAGCTATGTTTTTCATTCATTGAAACTTGTGAGAAGAATTAAAATTTAGAGATTTTGTCTGATTTATCAATATCGGCATTCGTCTCAATTCGTCCTCATATAATCCACTACGTGATCCACTTCCAGCGATCAATCCGTGTCTTCTCATCTTACATAATCCCTTTCACTGATGAAATCTTTTGAAAAAACTATTCTTCACCAAAAGGAAAAAAAAATGAACGAACAAGTAAAATAAGATTTGTGATAGTCACTCAATAGATACTATCTTTCAGCAGACATGTTGTGGTGGGGCTGATCAATTAAAAATAAAAAAAGGGGTGTTCAATGGATGAAATAATGTTCATTGGGCAGTGATCACCAACAAAAGTATGTATCAGAAAATATAACAAAGCAAAAAAAGCAAAAAAACAAAAACAAATATGAAATGTACTTACATAGCATGTACTTACATTGCAAATCGAATCCACTCTCTGAAATATTTTTGGGGAAGAATATCCAAAAAACAAAGATTCCTACTTTGATAGTTTTGTTGACAGTTCTGATTGACGGTTTCTAATAAAATGAAATAGGAGAGCCAAAAGATATATCGACAAGTCTAATCAAAATATATTGAATCATCTTTCTTTTTACAAAAGTCATTTCTCGATCTTTTTTTTTTGTATTTATCATTATGTCACGAGGCACTCAGACCAAAATTTTCATTCTCGCTGTCTCCATCAAAAATTTCCAGATTTGATTACTTCAGTATTTATCCCTTCCACTACAAAGTCTACGGTTAGGGTTAGACCTAACCCTGGCATACGCTGGAGAGAGCACGTATTTTTCAGCAAGTACTTACATTAGAATAAACTTTCTGTAGTTTGTTGCATCTCTGGGTAGCGAAAATAAGCATTGATATATTCTTCCTGTCCGTAGGAATCGTTGATGTTCAGATTTTGAACCATTTACAAGAGAGAAAGAATAACTGACTGAATCGCACACTTAAAAATGGTTAAAGAACATATTGGCAAAAGTAGTCATAAAAAAGGCAAGAATATGAATACTAACTCGAATGATTTGCAGAATAACTGTTTTTTTACCCAACAGAAAACGTCACCTGACCGACATTTTTTGCCAGCATGCCATGTATGGGCTGATCAATTAAAAAAAAAACATTTCTCAGCTGAATGACATCTTCAACGTGTTGAAAAAAAATGGAAAAGGGGTGATCGATTTCTCTCACCTCTTGTTTTGGCTGTGCTCCTCCGAAATCCTGAATTTTCGATTAGTCGGCACAGATGTAGGAGTCACTTTTTCAAACAATAATGGTGTGCAAAAGACTAACTTATTTTATTGAATGTAGAGGCTGGTTGATTCCAATCAACTGAAATCTAAAGTAATCTTCGTTTTACGGTCGCTCATGTGTGTGTGTGTGTGTGTGTGTATTATCTCGCTCCCAATCCTAACTTGTCCACGTTGGGTTACAGACTTTTTAGGGTTAAAAATTTCATTTTTCATTAGTTTAATTCTATAAAAATCAATTGCCATGGAGTTTGCTAGCTACTCTATTGATAATACCTGTAATTCAGAATTACATAATACGAGAAGCATCTTCAAATTTTAGTAAAAAAAACCCCCGAAAAACTTATAAATAGATAACAAGTTGTAACTTAATTTCGGCATTTGAAATGAATCTGATATATTTTCTTGTTCCCATCAGACAGTTGTTGTGGTCAAGTTTCCGAATAACTATGGTTTGCAAAAACCACAATTGTTGAAGACTCCGTAGAACTCCCCCCCCCCCAACGTGTACGAGTTAAGAGCGGGAGCGAGATAGCAGCCACCAATATGAGTAACTATAAAACCAGGGTTATTTAGAATCAAGATGGTCGGAATCAACGAGCCTCTATATTCAACAAAATGAGTTTGTTTTTCGCAAACTGCAATTGTTCGAACGTTGATTCCTACGACTTAACAATGCATGACACCTGTTAAACTAATTTCTTTCTTATTATCTCATTCCAAATCAACTAGTGCTATATATTAACTGACATTTCGGGATTCTTTCTAAGTCAAATCTTGAAGAAAATGATCCTATATCATCCACCTAAGTACTCTTAAATGCGATATCAATGACGACCGATCTAAACCCTTTTTTAGTACCTGCAAACATTAAACCAACCACTCTCAGTTTTAATTGATATCGGGAGACATAGTAAATAATCCGGGTAAAGGAAAAATATCAAATTATACTTCAAGATAAAAAACACACCATGGGGAAGAAGGTTACGATATCGTGACAGGGCATGACCTAACACTCTCCATGGTTTGCAAGATAAAAAATATACCGGCTGGTCATGATAGGCCAACGGTCTCAAAAAGCCCAGCTGCATCACTTTCTTTCGGTTGGGGCTGATGTGCACAAACCCAAGAACATCACCAAGAAAACAACACGATACATTGCAACCTACAGGGTTAGGACACTCTTCATCGACATACACCCTACCGATCTGGAAAATGAAATCAAAAACATCAGTTGGGACATTGTCAGTATTTGCAGAATGAGAAGACCCAGAGGAGATCTAATCGAACTAAACTGCAAACATTTTTATACAACCATGGAAAGGGAAAAGAAAAAAAAAACAAAGTGTTGGCTTTCTTATTCATAAAAGTCCCCTCATAGACAATTTTGTGGGATTCAAATCCATCTCAGACCGTGTAGCCAGTATAACTTCACAGTTCTCGAAGAAGCACAAACTGAACATCATTAGAGTCTACGCTCCCACTTCACAGTCAACAGATGGAGAAATGAACAACTTCAACGACGGCTTGAATTCCATATTCCAAGAAACCAAAACATAATTTCAGCATCACTATAGGAGATTTCAACGCCTGAGTAGAATAAAGTAATGAAACATACGTTGGCAAGTATGGATACAAAATACGGAACAAGAGGGGTGGAGATCTTGTAATTTTTGCAACTGCGAAATCATAAACATCTCCTTTGGAAAGAAAGCAAATAGAAAGTGAACTTAGAGAAGTCCCAATCACGAAACTAAAAACGAAATAGACAACATTCTAGCATCAAAGAGCGACATCATTATTTGCAGGTCCTAAATCAAGTGAAGGTGAGAGGTGACCACAGATAGATAAAACGCAAGATTCAAATTGAGACCGAGATAGAACTGAAGACATCGTTCCACACCAAAAAGCAACTACTAAGCATTCACAAAGAATAAAAAAAAACCCAGATACGAACTCCTCATCAAACCAAGAGGAGAACATCAACAAGCTCAACAACTATATAACAACTCGCTTAAATGAAGTCACCGGTAGTTTTATGTCAAAGAGCTCACAAACCATAGGCAAGCTCTCAAAAGAAATGAAAAATCACATGAAAATAAAGAAAAAAAAAACGTTGAAACCTCAGGCCACCATCACCAACAACGAAAAAAGATCGAAGCTACAGAGCTGACTAAAACCATCTAAAACAAACAAAGCAAACATAAAAAAAGATACATGACGGGAGTTATCGAAAGCATTCTCGAAAAAATATTGTTGCAAAATATCCCAGTAACAGGGAGAAAGCAAATAACTAGTGTGCTGGAAGCAAATGGAGAACTGACAACGGATAAGAACCAAAATGTCGAACGTGCCCAGGAATTTCACAAAAACCCTTAATTACACCACATAAAGAATACAAAAATATGAACAGGAACACTAGCCGAGAGTATTCAATTCGAAGATTTCCCAGAGATAACATCACAGGAAATGAAGCAAGCCATCAAACAACCAAAGGAAGGAAAGGCCCCTGAAATAAAATCCCCACTGGCCAACTCAAAAAAAGCTGGAAAAGTGATCCATTGGAAACTACCCATTCTCCTCAACGTATGCCCTAAACAAATTAAAGTTTCAGAATATTAGCACACTGCAATCATAATACTGTTATACAAAGAAGGAAACAAGACCTCAACAACTACAGACTAATAAGCCTATTTGATTGATTTGATCCACATACAAAGTCTTCACTGGAGTGATAACCATCCGAATTACCAAAGCAAGAACAAGCTGAACTCAGAACAGGCTACACAACCATCGACCATTTGCAGTTGATGAACCAACTAAAAGACGAAGCAGTAGAATATAAAATATCACTAGATAAAGCATTTGTTGACTTTAAAAAGGCTTTTGACTCGGTAAAAATCCTCAACGTGTGGACCCCGTATATGTCAGAGTACTGTAACATAACTACTGACACCTCAGTTCCTTCATTAGGCTACATGAAGACTCTGAACCCTTTCAACTAGAAAAAGGATTGAGACAAAGTGATACCAGCTCCCCCAAACCCTTCACAGCCTGCCTTGAGATGATCTTCCATAAGATGGTACTACAAAGGAATCAGAATAGACGGTTTATACATAAGTAATCTCAGATTTGCTGACGACATGGTCCTCTTTGCTAAGAACATTTACCATCTCCATTTAATGCTTGACAAACTAAATGAAGCAAGCTGGAAAGTTGGTCTCAACATGAATTTCAGCAAAACAAATGTCATGTACAACAAACATGTTGAAGATAAAAAGGCAGCAATCAAATTAAAAACGCAATGCTGAAGAAAGTAGACCAGTAGATCTACTTGAGACAACTAATGTCTATGAAATCATCAAAAGATCCGCTTTAGGTTGGTAAGCTTTCAATAGAGCAACCTTGACTTTCAAAAACAAGAAAGTCTCACTAAAAGAAGGGTATACAGCAAATGCATATCCCTGGTAGTCACCTATGGAACTGAAACATGGAAGATTGTCTCTCAAAATGAGAACCATGCAACGTGCACAAGAGAGAATCATACTCAGCCTCGCGTGGAGAGTTCATGAGACAGCGTAGTATATATGAGAAAAGACAGGAGTCTGAGATACCAGAGACGATTAGAAAACGAAAATGGCAATGAATTGGACCTTATGCAAGAATGACAGACAACCGCTGGACATCGCTACTCACAACTTTGATCCCCAGAAAACATATGTGAAACTGGTCAATAGAATGTAAGATGGTGTGATGAGCTAAATTCAGAAAGCACTACAGAGATCTGGCAAATCTTGATGAAGGTCGGTGTCCAACGACGGATGCTTAAAGCCTGCTGAGTATGATGATGCTGACGATAGGTGTAGAATAGTGATCAATTTAGCATAAACTTGTATTGTAAATTGAAACAACTTCACCTAAAAAATATGGGGGGGGGGTCAAAAACAAAAAAGATCGGGTATTTGACATAATAAGGAGTGAATGATCAAACTCTCAACCCTCTAGCTACAATGGCCTGGTCCATACGCGTGGTACATATATACCATAAAAATTAATGTGTAATAATTATAAAAAACACTATTTGTTATTTGAAAATCTATTTGAACTGACACACTGTTTCTTTAACTCTTCATTCTATTTACACTGTCTAGGTCGACTGACACATTCACCGTGTGATAACAGGGGACAGTTTAAATAAAATTTAAAATAAGTATAACGTATTTATGATTATTCCGTGGGCTTATATATCCATTTCCTTATGATGAAGTTATCTGCATACTGAGCGGATATGGACAGTGAATAAACAAGCTGAGATTGGGTCATAAATCAGTTGTTCAGGCATCTCATGTAACCAATTGGCTGCTTATCTCGAAGGGTAAGAGCGGCACCACGTTAAGACGTTCTCCTGTTCGATACAAGTTTGATTCCCGTTACAATTAATTTCTTTTTTCTATTCACGCAGTCTAAGTCAAACTGGCACATTCACTGCGTAAAAACAGAATTTCAGTTCAAATGGAATTTCAAATGAAAAAAAACAAACAAAAAACAAAAAAAAACACATTTATTATCATATACACATAGAAAGACAGCAGGGCCGACTTGAGGACTGAAGAAACCAGTGTTAACAGTTTTGATTGACGGCAATATCCCATTTCAAAATATCAGACAATATTTATCTGATCCGTTTTTTAAAACATCCACTGCCACACGACGCACATGTGCCTATACTGACATGTTGTGAATTACCTCTGATGCACGTGTATTGCCATTCCATGGGTTTATGTAAGGAAATATAAATAGCCTTCCATGTCTCCTTACTTGAGGAAGGGGCACTCGTCCCCCACCCCCGGTGGGTTTGGCAAGTTGGAAGTGGATTGTAGTAGACTGTTCAAGTAAATTTTTGGAGAGTCGAATGCAACTGTTCTGTCCACTTTGACACCTCGAGTGTAGATCGAAAAAAAAAGAAATAAACTCACCATCACAGTCAATAAATGAACAATCGTAGCGCCAAAATTCGAGGTCATGTTAAAAAAATCCATCGAAGAATAAATATGGTCTGAATAAATCACATTTATGGCATCATAGACGTTTTCCACTGGAAAACATCTATAACAGAGGAAAGAAGTTGAAAGAACACCTAGAAACATGGAGAATCTAAATGTTATTATCAACTATACCTGTCAATATAAGGCCCCCTAAGAGTCAAAAAGGCTCATTTCAAAAAAAAAAAGGGGAAAATCAGAAGAGGTCTTGTGGAGCATTTATGCCAATTTTCAAGAGCGGTGAAACACACAAAAACATTGACACAAAAAAACAGACAAACACGCGCTCATATAAAAAAAAGATGGAACACTTTGCCTCATCTGTCTGGTGTCTGAATAGTTACGGTCACACGCTAGACTCAGAGGACAACATAATTTTCCATGCAAAAGTCACGAAGGATTTTAAAATATTCATATAATTTTTAGTCTCAATGATTAAAAAATTCGTGCTTCACAAATGAAATATATAAGCAAGGGAAATTCAATAGAACCATTTACGGTAGATTGTTTTCTCAAATGCCCGCCATTTTCAACTCCCTGAATTTTTGCTCTTTATCACATTCTAGGTCATAACCTCTCAAAGGATGTTTTCTCCTCTGAGTATATAAGCGTTTCAGGAGTTCAGGCTGAACATGGTCTCCCTGCTCCAAATTCTCAACAATGCGCAAACAAACGGTGATATGGAGTCAGCAGTGTTTACACGTTTGAATAACCAGAATATGCTCTTTAGGTTGATTCTAAAGGTATTTCAAATTAAGATTTTATTATTTTAGTTTGGTCGTTCAGTTGTGTACTTTTTCATGCTGAATTTCCCCAAGGTTTCCTCTATATATCTGAGAAGAGGAAGAAAAAAATGTATTGTGATATGGGAAGTTATAGCTTTCGTGCCAGCCTGTATGTTCTACTACCCAAGGTAACAGTCGAAGTGTTAAATAAATGTTGTGAGTTCAGTTGTTCCTTGTGCCTCAAGACACATGAGGATATATCTGCAGGCCATGTTTAAGATGCAGTTCTTGATTTCTGTTATTGCGCAAATTGCTAATGTGTTGACAAATAAGCCCAAGGGTTTCGAGAAATTACAGGCGTTTCTGATGATCATCGTGACAAAATGATTCAGACCAGATTTGAAGTCATAATCGTGACTAAAATGAACCAGTCTACTCATTGATTTATTGACAAATTATTTGTCGAAAGATCAGAAGTGTACAACACCCTGTGAGGAAAGGAATCACTTCACTAGTGACATCTTGTAATAATAAACAGCTAACAATAGCTTTACGTCGAGGCAAAGAAGGGATTAGATTTATTTATGATAAAATATGATAAACATAAAACAGGTCTCCATTTGTCAAGAATGGCTACAGATATATCATCAATATTGAAGCTACTGTCTCAACAGGTACCATTTTAGTTGGTTACGAACAAAACAGACGCAGAGTTGATCTAAGGGATCTTAAATGGCGAAGAATTTTAAAATTCATAGGATTTGTGGATACATATTGAACTGAAACAATTATTTATTTATTTATATATTTATATATATATATATATATATATATATATATATATATATATATATATATATATATATATATATATATATATATATATATATATATATATATATATATATATATATATATATATATATATATATATATATATATATGCGTGTGTGTGTATGTATATAAACATGAATAGATTAAAAAAAATATATGCTAATTGAGTGATCCACAGACAGCTGTTTCGTTGTATTACAATTCATCAGTGTGGCTATAGACTATCCAATCCAGTGCCACGAGGTAGGATCGAAACTTTTGCTCCCAACCCAGAGGCTGGCATTTTACACACGCCCTACGCAGAACTAAACGGACAGAATATTAAATTCTAGCGATATATTTACTTGTACACAAATTTTTTGAGAGTTGACCTACCTATGCTTGGAGAGTGATTGATATCAGGGTAGAGCATATGCAAAGTATCCGTCGTATACCAATATATATATATATATATATATATATATATATATATATATATATATATATATATATATATATATATATATATATATCATGTCACCAAGTAAAATAGCTCCTGAAAAACTTTTTTGGTCTGACACTATTCAGAAAGAATTCATTTGTTCACTGGAACCCTTCATCTCTTGAGAGTACTCTAGAACAACAATGAGATGCATTAGGATTTAAGATTTCATGTCTTGACGTGATTTCAAATCTCTTAAACGATACTTTTTTTTCAAATCAGGGTTACTTTCTAATTGTTCAGCCGATGAAGATTGCCTGACAAAAAACTTTTTTGTTTGGTATCATATATGCTGGATACGTATACGATATATGCCATAGTCCCTCGTGAAGTCATGTCCAAGCTTAAGTATGGTATAAGGTCATACTAAAGAGGGTAAACCGGTGAAGACATTCCTTGTTATGGCTGGCAGAACTAACTTGCTAACTCTGACTCTATGGCGGGCGTTTAAATAAAATATGCACTTATAAGACTCACTACAATTTAAAATGTACCTCAGTTTTTGCAGGCATATATCGGAAAAACAACAAAGAAGCAAAAATCCCACCAATATAAGTTGCTGGATGTCCCTCCCGGGACAGAACTTAGAAAGGACACGTGACTTATATTCCGAAAATTACGGCAATCAAAGCCCAAATTTTGCTTATCACGCATGTAGCAACCTTATTCTTTCTTTCAATAAGTCATTGACAATCCTTTCATCCTAATTTCAATGCATCACATACAGATTAAGTGCCGATCATTGCAAAAGTTCTGGAGAATCCACATGTTATTAATGAAACCGTCAAAATGAGGAAGTAAACGTAAAATATCTTTAAAAAAAACAAAACGAAAAGCATTTTAGGAGGGGTCTAATGGAGTTCTGATGCTAATTTTCAAGTCTGTAGACAAAACGGTATGACCAGAAGCGCTGGAAACATAAACATATACACATAAAAACTCATAGATGCAAAAAGACCCAAACAAATGAAGAAAGGACAGAATCCTTCGCGATCATTGGTGATCGTGGGTTTTTGATGGTTTCAATCGGCAAATATGATGCATTCTGTACATAGCTTTTTTTTTTAAATCCAAGAAGAAAAACAAATGAAAAGTATCGAAATAGAGAGAGTCATGATTGCTTTTACCCCCTTTTGCACCACTCTGTATGGTTTTAATCTGCTAAGATGATGCATTTTTGGGTCTAAAATCATTTGTATCGAAAGAAGGTTTACGGCTTTCTTGATAAATCGAACTTTTGATCGCATGGCAACGAGAGTAGCTTGCATAGATGATGATGATGATGATGATGATGTCGATGATGATTGTTGTCTGAACTGTCAGAATCGACGGATATCCCCACTCTCTCTCAAATTTAATGACAATGACCTTCCTGACCAGTTCTAACTGCGAGCGACATCGAAGCTGGCAGATCGAGCTGGTGAAGTTGTCACCTGTCGGAACGTTGATTGAACGCTGCCATTGCAGGCTCTCCGGTGCGCTCGGAGCGGCGTTCAAAACATCTTTCACCAGTGTGACAGATCTTTCTGCCGCTCGCCAAACGATTAAGTTGCTAGCCTCGCCCAAATGTCAGTGGTCAAAAGAGACGGTGACGATGGAGATGAATGACAAGAGGAAAAACAGCAACAACAATAACAAAAAAAAAACAAAAATCTGGCACAATCGAATAAAGGCAATCAAATAATGCGGTCCCGATGCCCTTCTCTCTTCCCGTGGGTATCGATGTCTGCACGTACAATTTTGTGACGTTCAGAGGATTGGGCAGGGACGCAGCAAATGCATAATAAATAATTCTGGTTTGTCACTCTGTGACCAACGTCTTTTGGTAGGAAAGATATTAAATTTTACACCTGACGATGACAATGAGAATGAATCTGTCGAAAAGTTATGATTACATCAGAGATAAGAAGAAGAGATTAAATCTTCCGAAATAAAGTTGGTGAACAAATACTCATCTTTCAACACAATCTCTTTCATTGCTAGAGCACTCTATTCACTATTAATCACATATATCGAACAGAGGACCGTCAAAGAACGTACTGCACAACATTGGTTCCTAAAATTTTGAAATGAAGACAAGATCCTTGAAGAATTGACGACATCCAGTTTGAGGGTGATTATTAAAGTGGACTGTCGCAAGATAACTTGATAGGTTGCATAGGAACTAAACGCTGACCATTGAATATATGTAAACCTTGCATGTTGCACGAATGAACCCGCAGAACAAACCAGACTACGGAACTTTACGTCACCCAGCTTACTCACCATACCTCTCACTGACCGACTACCACCTTTTCAGGCATTTTGACCTCTTCCTGCTGCGGAAGGTCTCCAACGACCGATTAGCAGCTTAAAGCTCCTTTGAGGAATTCAATGGTTCCAAGTAACCAGAATTATATGCTTCTGAAATAAATGGAGTGGTAGTCCGAGGTGGCAAAAAACTGCAATAATTTTTGCACCAACCTAATATCATTACTACTACAACTAATACTACTCCTACTGACGATGGTTGTAATAATTCATGAATAAGAAAGGCAATGTGTATCTTAGAGTCTTTGGAAGGAATATTTTCTTTGACTTATACAAAGAGCAGCACCGTTCTAGACAGCATTTGACGCAAGTGATTGGTGTAGATTTAGATGAATTAAAGGGCGGAAAAAATAATTTAGCTCGTTTACAACTACGTTGGTTGTGTGTTCAAAGTCAGCAGAATTTCCTGACTTCTTGCCGAATCTACATTTTTTTTTAGAAAATAGATCTTCTGTAATCTATACCCAGCTCCAGTTATAACACATAAGCAGTTTATTAACTGATAAATCATTCATAAAAGTCCATAATCAGAGGCAAACTTTTACGTTTTATCATAGTTTGTGTGGTATGTGCTTTTTACACAAAGAGACGATATCAAATCCGTGATGGCTTTGGTAAAACTCAAGAAATTCTAATAGAATCTACATCATTTTGTGTATTTATCTTTTTTATCTCCCCAGGCTTTGGAAATTGCCCTGAAAAAAGTTGAATACAAGGTTGTTTTCATGTTTTTTTCACTAAAAATGTTCATGCAGGCCTGAACTGCTGATCTGAATTAGACGAAACTTCGCAGGCATATGTGATATTTCCAATATTGTAAATATATAACAAAGGTTTAAATTTGGGGAAACAAAAAAAGAAAACAGATTTAATAGATCAGGCAGGTATGATTTGTGATCAGTATCCGATCCGTCAGCAGATAAAGGCCTTTGTGGAGCAGTTGGTTCAAAGCATTAATATCATTAATGATAATTTGAAATCTATGTTTTTCTGAGGTTTTAGCATGGCCTAATAAGTAGTGAATGTTTACTTTTTCAGCCCACTAGCTCCATTTGTGCAGCCTGTAAGCGAAATACATAACTACATAAATAACCAGCCAGCCAGCCAACCGAACACTAAAAGAAACCTATGTTGACAGTTTTGGTGACAATTTTGGTGACAATTTTGGTTGACGGTCACTTATGTGGAAGAACCATTAAACATGACTAATGATTCAATTATCTGTTCATTTTGCAAATTCTCGTATCTATATGTTACTCAACGTCTACAAACATTATCCTGGTCTGGTCAATTGGGAGACTAAACTGCATTTCCTGTAATTAGAAACATCACCAAGTGCGTGCGGATGATATTCAATCGGCTTTTGATTACGTACTGTAACACGAACTGTTATGAATGAATTAATGGCTTGGCTTCACGAACGATGGTTTTCGGGGGGTTCTATACAAGAACAGTGGCTTAGACGGTGGGACCTGTAAGCAGAATGTCCTTCAAGTCGTGCGTGATGGATTTCTGAGGTAAATTGCAACGAAGGTTGACCCCACCCCCTTTAAACCAACAGTTGGCATCCTAGGGCTCATTGAGATAGCATAGATAAGTGCAAGGCCACTTGGTCTTAAGTTCGACAGGAGGTTCGCCCTTCTGGCCGATGTGCAAGCTAGCCCTGGGGACAGCCATTCTTTATTGGGAGTGTTTCAATAACAACAGGACCGTATGTGTGTGTGTGTGTGTGTGTGTGTGTGTGTGCAGGTTTGTGTGTGAGAGAGAGAGAGAGAGAGAGGGGATAGGGAGAGATAGGGGAACTTGATTGTGCTAATCTCTGCCATGCTTTTACCGGCAAACTCTTTTATCTTATCTCTTCATCTCGTGCCTGATCTTATCCTACCGCATTTACTGTCCCACGGGGACGAATCAGTTAACCTTTTGCTCCATTTGTTGTCCTTTCTTCTCATTATATACCTTGCCCAACTCCACTTTTGTCACTTGAATATCTGTATTCCCTAACATTGCTCTCTCCATTTCCGTCAAAGCTGTTCATATATATTACTCATGTGGGTTTATATGTGTAATGCATCTATCTATCTATCTATCTATCTATCTATCTATCTATATCTTTATATATATATATGTATATGAATTTAGGTATTTACTCACACACACACACACATATATATATATATATATATATATATATATATATATATGCTGGTATGTATATGTATGTGTGAGTGTGTGAGTGTGTTTGTCTATATATCTATATATATATATACATGAAATTACGTATTTACATATATACATGAATATGTACATATATTTATGTTTGTACGTATATGCATGTGCGTGTGAGTGTGTTTGCATTTGCCTATTTATCACTGTAAGATTGTGAAATTGTGTATGCTGTGTAAATACTAAATGTACTAGATATCTACAGAGTATAGTTTAGTTTGACACAAGGCTACAGCAGTGAGGCACAAAATGCGGATCGAACTTATCACAGTAATAATGGTCAGCTTCACACGTTTGTTAACCATTTCTACACTTTGAAACGAGGGATTTCATAAAATTACTACGATATCTAGGTATTCCACGAATCTCTCATTTTGTAGTCACTGCATAACGATGATGACGATTATATATATATATATATATATATATATATATATATATATATATATATATATAATGCTCAATTCAAACTTGCTTTTACAAATAAATGAATAGATAAATACGTACATTAATTAAACTATCATTATAAATAACGTCCATTCAAGATTCTATGCACTTCAGTGACCTTTATTTGCAGCCCATCTCCAGTTTGAGATGGATGATACTGATTGAATGGCTGTTTGGATTCTCAATCTGTGGTTTCAGTTGTGTGATTGTGTGATGGAGGGTGTTGATACTTTTTGATGGTGTCACGAGAACACGTACACGCACATACACACACACTCATACGTTTATATGAATACATCGCATCGTATATAATATATGAATGCACACACATGTATATTATGAATGTATTGATGCAGATTCACACACCCATTTATCTTCATGCAGTTACATGTATTACATAGGATACATAGGTGTACTGAGTCATGAAAAATCGAATACACACATATATGCTTTACACATTTGTATTATCAATATACATGAATATATATATGTCTACGCATATTGATTCAATGGGACGAGCAACGGTACGTCGATGTAGCTACCCTATCGTTCGCAGGGTGAATCCTTTCGCAGAGTGTTCAAGTTCCAAAATTTGAGACAACTGAGCACTGTAGCTCTGAGAACAACGAAAATATCAATGGTTTACATCATGCACACACACACACACACACACACACACACACACACACACACACACATATATATATATATATATATATAATGTGTACTTTAGAGAGTGAGACAGACTCGGGAGTGAAGTGTTTGGTGGTAAGGTTTATTAATCCTTATATGTCAATAGTCCATACATGTTTCGGAATTCTTCCCATCATCAGTGGTGTGTGCAGTGTGAGTGTGTCGATATATATATATATATATATATATATATATATATATTCTAGAAAGTCTTTCAGCTTTAAACACTAAATCACCCTTTTCTTTATACATATTAATATAACTCATGTAACTGAGTTTGGTGTTTTTTTCTAATATTCATATATGATGTATTGTATGTGGGTGTTATTTTATACTATATCATTTAATTCTTCTGATACGTTGTCTTACTTATGTGGGTTATCCAAGAAACGTATTTGCTGATGAAGGATCAATAAGCATAACAACAGGCGTGACTAGTCGTTCGTATTACCTCTATTGAGTGATCACCCATGTAAATATCAAATCCGTTGTTCCTGTCTTAATCTCAGGACATATGCAAACCTTTACATAGTTATATATGATTGAATACTTATATACATAGACATCTAGAGTGGGATAGAGATCGTGTGTGTATGTACATATTGTGAATGGATACATAAGTATATATGTGATGAAATTTCTATTGAGATAAACTGCTTAGCGTTAAGGCAAAAGGATAAAGCAGTTATTTTGGCCTCCACCCTACCACTAGGCTATTAAACTCAAGAGGAAGGGCTACATATCGGACACAAATTCGATTCCTGCAGCAGTTCATTTTTTTCAATTGTTTATTCAATTTACATTGTCTTGGTTGGATGACAGATCAATCGTGTAATGATGGGAGATCATTTCAAATAAGAGTTTGTCAATAATATATCGCAATTTAATATCATTTTGTCGGATCATATGTATCCATTTCTTGATACATAACTGTCGCATTGAAAAGTAACGAATAGACCGAGAATAAACGAGATGAGAATTTGGTGTGAAAACAGTCACTTGGGTCTCTGCATTACCGGCGGCTGTTTAGCTCAATAAATGAATATATGGTCTCGAAAGCTTTACAGCTTTAAACACTAATTATGAATGAAGTAGAATTCTACAAATTTCACTCATTTTGGTCAAATTTCCCCTAATATCTACTAATGTAGTTATTTACTGTGGCTTTTATGATTTAAACAGCGTTAGATATTATGCTATGTGTGATTTTTTGTGGTTGAGATTATCAATTTTTTACCGTGTAACAGTTTCGGGGAATTCAAAACAAAACAGTTGCATTAACATGGCTGTCATCAGTGCCCATTAACTCTTAACCTAAAGCTAAGATCAAAATACATAACTTTTGTAATCATAATAAATGTATGTTGTCATCTTTTATGGGGTATGATCATAATGTACTATAAACGGATGTTATTTCATACTACACATCATTTAATATTTCGAAACTAAGGGCTTAATAGCGTAAATACCCAAGTGAATATTAAATCTGTTATGTCAAATTTAATCTAAGATTGCATGTAAACCAACTTGGAAAAAAAAAGTTGGAAAAAAACTTGAGTTGATTTTTTACCAACATATTCATTCAGAAAGTTTGGAAAATTTTTTCATGGTCATTTACCTCAGACTTAATCATCTCATACCTATCAATATTTTACTAACTAGAAAAGCTTTTTATATGCATAGATGCGACAAAATCTAATCGCATTCTAGTAGTTAGTAACATTTATAAAGACACTTCCATTAGAGTACTTCATACATTTATTTTTTAGCATTATCTGTTTAATTTCTCATCCCGTCCAACTATTTATTAGTCCGACAAATGAACAAGATACAAATGTTTTCCCCTTTCCCTGGTTTTAACCTATTCAATGATCTTTCTCACTGACCAGGACCAAAATCTATCTCTTTTGGTTTCCTAATAGTTGACCTATTCTTTGATCTCCGTTGTTATTTCATTATGGCCAACCTGCAGAACGTGTTTTTAACAATAACACAAACAACGAAGTTCAATCGCCTGAAAAAACTATTTGAGTATTAATGAACTTTTTTTTCAAAGCTATACACAGTAACTTTTCCAAAAAACTATTGACGGTAACTTTTCCTTAAATAAATTATTACATGAAATATTACAAATCATCATTTAAATCTTTCATGACATTATACCTACATCATCATTTTTGATAAACTGCCATTTACTTATTGTCGGAGGATAGTCACCCTCCAGCCAGAGCTACGATAAAAAAAGCAACTAATGAAATTAAGATAAGGTAAAAAGTGGTCATATGAATTTGAAATGATAATGAAGATTCTGTTGTAGTACTTATCTTTCTGTTCTGATAAAAAACATATTTCATTTTTTTTTCACCTCAGGAAACAGGCGGTAAATAATCTTTTTTTATCTTTTATCACAGACAGGGCATTCGTATGGTTGTAAAATGTACCTTTAATCAGTGTTGCCAACTCAAAAAATATTTTTGCGTTAGTTTGACTGTCAAGAAGTACTCATCATCATCATCATCAGTCTTTTAATGTCCGTCGTTGGACATAGACTTTCTCTATCATGGGCATCGCAGAGCCAGCATTTTCTAAATTTGTCAAGTTCGTCTCTCTATCTTGCATTCTGCCTCCTCGTTTTTTTTGCATGTGATATCTTTGGATCCATGTTTTGAGTCATGATGTCCATCGGTTGTCTGCCATTCTTGCGACATGGCCTGCCCATTGCCATTCAATTTTTATAATAGATTCTATGATGTCTCGGACATCCGTTTTCTTCCTGATATACTGTGCTGTCTTGTGATCTCTCCATGTGAAATTGAGCATTATTCTCTCATGTGTGCATTGTATGCCTCTCTGTTTGCAGATTTATTTCTTGGTTATTTTCCATGTTTCAGCTCCATAAGTGACTCTTGGGAGGATGCATTGGTTGTATACTCTTCTTTTTAGGCCCCAAAATGGCCAAAACACACCACAGAGATGTTAAAACTATCCAGAAGATTGTGAAAAAAATATATCGTTAAATGGTTAAAACAACAGTACTAATTTAGCGATTTTCGCTCTGCCAAAACAAAGATCGTGTTAAATTTAGTGCGAAAAGTTCAAAATTGGCCACACTGCCCTGAATACCTTTAAAACATCCACGGCCTTCTATCATTGTGTATGTATACATGTGTATATAGTATGACTATTCACTAGGTTTGGTAAAGTGTTACCACTGATCGATTCCAGGTTAAATGCAGGATCTCGAATGCTGATTTTCAAGATAAATATTTCCTACTAAGAAGATTGGCTCAACACAATTGTGATATCAGCATTTTCCCAAATTGCTGTTCTGAACATGGTAAATATCTATGAGTGTATTTATGGATGGATAGATATCTGTACCTCGCAAAATGAATCACTGCATCCAGGCCGTGTACCAGAACTAACAATATATGAATATCTAAAATTATCTACAATTTTTCTTTATTTGAAATTATACAGGAAAAGATATTTTTATCTAAAATTATCTAAAAAATATATCCGCTCAAGAGTCGGAAAGAGTAGATCAAAAAAAGAGGAAAAGAGTTATACCCCGATGAAAAGAAAAGTTTTTGAATGTTACTTAGTGGTGTGCTCATTCTAATTCCAGAAATATGACCAGGAGCGCCTATACCCACACTGATACACATGAAGTGAGGAGAATCTGTATCTCATGTGGCTGATTGGTCGGGTCGGCCATTGTTAGGGCTACAGTGATCCGATAGATATATAGTTAGATAACATCTACCGACATAAGTAGAAACCTTACCGGTCTTTATAACCTAGAGAACATATTCCCAGGTTGACGGTATTCAATTATCTTGCTAACTATAAGGGCAAGATATATTTTTAGTTAAGCCAAAGGTTCCTTTACATAAGTTTACAACTGTCTTGGGGATTTTCACTCTTGATGTCGGCAGCCATTCCTCTTGAGACAAAATTAATAGAAAATATATTAAAAGCCCAGTTTTAATGGTTCAATCTACTGTTTAATACCAAGTCACCGAAATCATTTATGAGAAAGTAGAGTATTGAAAAGTTGTAGCCATGAAGATGGCAGACGGTTCATGTTTTCTATGTAGATGGGTTCGTTTGTTTGTGTGTTTCCGTGCTACTGGGTACACTGTTTTGTCTATAGACTTGAAAATTTGGAATCAGTACTCAACTAACCCTCTTCTAAACAATTCTTTTATTCATTTTAGGGAAAAACGCTGTCTTGACATTTTGAGGAGCCTTATTCTGGCTGGTTTATTTACAACATATTGATTCTCCAGAATCTAGACCTTTATAGAAGTTTTTTTTTTCCAAATTCCATTTTGGATGTTTTCTGTGGGAAACGATAGTGATGTCATAAAAAGAATTTATTCTGACCATATTTATTCTTTGATGGAATTTCTTTTCATAACTCCAAATTTTGACGCTACAGCTGTTCAATTATTGACTATGGTGGCGAGTTTAATCATCATTTGAGTTCATCCACTGCCAGTTTAAGATCAGACAGATATTGTAAGACTATCTGAAGTAGGGAATACATGGGTTATATGAGTGGGGCAGCTAGAGACGAACACGAAGATATCGAATCACCGTACAACGTCTGATGGCCTACCCGACCAACCAGCGAAGAGGGCTACCAATTCCTCTCTTTTTATTTGTGCGTGTTTGTGAGTGTCCGGGCTCCCTTGGTCACTTATTTGGGGCTACAACCATGGACATATTCATGGGTACACCACTAAGCGCCATCTAAAAACACTGATTCTGTTTTTCAAAGAAATGTGCTTTGTTTTTGTCTCTACTGACATATTTTGACCAATAATTGCCAATTCTTGAGCTGGAATAATTTTAGAAAATTAAGGATGGAAGATTTATTTTTTAATGATCATTTCAGATAAAAGATTCATTTTTTAAGTTAATTTTAGATTGTAGGTTTTTTGTTGATAATTTAAGATAAAAGATATATTTTTGAAATATCATTTCAACTAGGAGATTCATTTTTTTTTATAGATGATTTTATAAGAGAGATCCTTTTTTAAAGATCATTCAAAATAAAAGATTCCTTTTTTTAAACAATCTGAATTAAAAGATCTATTTGATTAAAGATCTATTTAATTAAAGATCTATCTAATTGAAGATCATTTAGAAAAAAGATTCATTTTTTTAAAGATAATTTCAGATGAGATATTCATCATCCCAGATAATCTTTTTAGAAAAAAAGTTCTGTTAGAAAAGTATTTCGTACTTTTTTGTTAGCTTATTTGAAAAAGGAATTAGAACCAATTTATAATGAATAATGGATTATAAGGCACTGCATCCAAGTACTGTTGACCAGCCATTAAGTGTGTTAAAGCCAAAAGATTCTCAGTGAATTTAGAACGCAGTGATTTCTGATGAACTGATGGTGTATCGAAACATTATTCAAATCAGGCACAATGAAGACGTATGAATATTGGGAAAAGGTTAACTCTCTTTACGGCTGAAAATAGCTCAAAGTGGCCAGATTTTGTTGATTTTTTTATTTCCAGCTTACTTTAGAGCTAAAAATGTCAAGTTCGCTCTAAAAATCCAGCTCCTGAGTTGTTTGAATTTTATTTTCATTTGAAAAATCATTTGGCTACGCTGGAGGCTCCATTTGCATCTTAGCTTGACATATCGGGGCACGAAATGTTCTGATTAAAAGCAATGATAGATATATGACATTTAGTATAATGAGAACCTAAACATCTGATCGATAGATTGTTAAAAATTATAGTAAACCCCCTAAATTACTGGCTTGAATTTTCATTATTGTTGATTTCTGAACGATTCGTTGCGTAATTATTCTTTTTAGAGCTTTTGTATGAATTTTCGAGCATAGTTAACATTTTAGAAGCTTTCGTATATTTTCTGTGATCCATCTTCGCTCACAAAGAGATAAACTTTTTCAACATTTTAACGCAAGTATTTTTAGTGCTTGATTTGCAAGGTTTACCATAAAAAGGTGTATCTCTTCTCCCCGTCTAATCTTATCGTTTGATCAGAATTCTCAGTGCGTACGTCAGCGTTTAATTAGCAACAAAAGCAATAGAAAAAAAAGCAAGAAAATAAAGATAATTATGGAATTTTTTTTTCCCCCGAATTCTATTATCGACTTTTCTTGCAACATCTTGAAAGAAAATATTGATTTTTCTTTTCGTCTTTTAAACCCTAGGCTTATGAATGAATTACCAAACGTGAGGAATATCGAACGTCAAAAAGATATTTAGAAATTAAATTTCTATCAACTATAGTATGAATATCTTGACTCTTCATTAATTTATGCCCACTTTTCTATCTCATGTTGCCTTTGTTGCTTATACGTTCAACGAGTCGTGGGACGTGAAGATGAACTGTGATAGAATGAAGCTACAAGAGATAGGTTGAAAAAATAGTAAAAGATTAATGACATTCCTTCATTTGAAGAATTTGAACGACTTGAACATTTTTTTTGAAAGATGCATTCGTCAATCTTCCTTCACAAAGGCCATACAAAGTCGGAATAAATCTTTAATTCTGTCAGACGTATGCGTGTACATATCTATACATCTATCTATCTCAGTCTATTCATATCAAAAACTGATCTAATGTATGTATGTATGTATGTATGTATGTATGTATGTATGTATGTATGTATGTATCCATCTATCTATCTATCTATCTATCTATCTATCTATCTATCTATCTATCTATCTATCCACACATCTATCTCCCCATCCAGATGTAATTTTAACAACCTTATCACGGACCAGAAGTGAGGATGTTTAATACAATTATTTTGCATGAATTCGTTATTAAAGATTTTAAAAAATTGCCGCTCAAAACAATACCAAAAAAAAACATAGCATGAATAACCCTGTGAAAGAGTATGTGTTGATATTTACTAAGACTAACTTAATTTTGGACAAAGAAAAATAAGCGAAATTAGAGAAGATTGTGTAACGACAAAATTACAAGTTGGAGTGGTCAATCTGACCAGAAAAAAATTGTAATCCTGGCTGTTACTTAGATATGTATATATGTATATTGTGTGTATAATTTTGCATGTGTGTTCTTGCAGAGAGAGAGTGAGAGAGAGAGAGAGAGAGAGAGAGAGAGAGAGAGAGAGAGGGAGAGAAAGAGAGAGAGGGGGGGAGAGAGGGAGAGAGAGGGAGAGAGAGAGAGAGGAGGGGGGCTTGTTGGGGGGTGATTAGGGTTAAAAATTTGGAAAAAGGAATGATCAATGGATAAGTTACTTCTCTCGCGTTTTGTTGAGCGGTGTTCTCAAAAAGAAAAGTCTGAATGAAAAAAATACGAAAAAAACCAAAAACCCATCAAAAACAGGCATCAATCCTGCTGGACCTAAAAATAAAGAATCAATTTGACATAAACTCATTTGGCAAATGCCCCCCCCCCCCCAGACACACTTATAAAACCTATTTAGGGGGAGAATTTAAAAGAAAAAAAGTTTTCAGTCGACACAGGAGCAAATATTCATCTTTCCAGTCCTCTAGCTCATTTAATTTGTCTGTACAAGTGATACATACATACATACATACATACATACATACATACATACATACATACATACATACATACATAGCCAGCCAGACCAACTCGAAAACTGAAGAAACCTATTTCAACAGTCTCGGTTGGTGGTTTCTAAGAAGAAGAAAGAAAAGGTCAGAGAGAGAGAGAGAGAGAGACAGAGACAGAGAGACAGAGAGAGAAGGTATTTGCTAACTGAGGAGTTATATGGACTTTTCAATTGAAATATATGAATAGAGTATATTCGTCAATTGTGTGAATGGTGGAAACTTGTGTCTCAGCTGAAATTGCATGAAAACGTGTTCAACCTGAATAAGAACGTGGATATTTCTGTTCTTGAGGAAAAAATGATTTCGTGTAGAGCAATAAAAGACTATCAGGATTTCGTTTCAGGGTCTCTCCGGGGAGAACAAAACCCACACAGAGACACTGACACCCACACACACAAACGTACACACATTGCCACACACGCACAGACATGCAAACCGACACACACGAATAAAAACATGCACACAATAAATATCAGTATTGAATGAACACACACATACGCACACACACCGACACACAGACATACGCACTCATACCAAGACCGACATCGACACACACACACAAAACACATACACTCATATACACAAGGAATGTCCGATCAGTAATGAACACACAAATACACACATAGACATATACACACACATATCCATATGCACACATACACTGACACATACAAAAAAAAGCAAAAAACCAAACACACATACACAAGAAATTTCTGTACCTAGTAAACACACACATATGAACAAATACGTACACACACACACACCCATGCCAGCACATACACATGCGCACATACACATGCACACATACACATGCACACAAACACATGCACGTACACACATGCACGTACACACACACACACACATACACACATACATACAAGCACATTCACAAAGCCCTCCCCCATTGCATGAGTGAATTCTTGTCCGGTACCTTTCCTAATTAAAATCCGAAAAAGCGCTAGTCAAATGATGCAAGGGAGACCATTCTGTATGTCTCAGTTGGTATCCAATATTGACTACTCTAGTTATGGCTGTTGAATGGAGGACGTCATTTAGCGAGCCTGTAATGATATAATTGGAGAACAGTCAAGTGCAAAAGTATTTCTCTCGTGTCAATATTGAGCTGAATCAAATTTTCTCCATTCACGCCTATGGTTGTCACCTTTCGTTACGCACAAAAGTCATCTGAAACTGAAATTCGATCCAAAATTACTTCAGACATTATTTGATGTCGCATCACATATTGTATTTGTTACGCCAAATCCGCGAAATTGTGTCATCAAAATTTACTTATATTACGTGAAAAAAATAAAACAAAACAAAAAACAAACTAATTTTGAATGTAAAAAAAATAATTGTTTTATGTTCTTGTTTTGATTACATAAACTTTTGATCAAATTAAAACCTTGTACCATAATCATTTATTTATAACGTGTTCGGAGGTTAAACCTACGTATTTAATTTTTACGAAAAAAATTTTAAAACTTAGATTATGAAAAAATAGTTGTTTTATATCCTTGTTTTGATTAAATACACTTTTGATTAAATTAGAACTACTTATTTATTTATTCATTTATTTATTTGTTTTTTTATAAAAGATTAAACTTTACCAATTTGACAAATTTCGCTGATTCGGCTCAACACATTTAGTGTTCCCGAAATCCAATGGTTGATTCCTGAAAATGATTACTTTATAATAATGAATGAATGTCATTATTATTTTCCAATGTTTTCTCTCAACTTATATTTCTGAATTGCAACATAGGTTCTCTCGGATGCAATAACCATAACTACGATAAAGATAGGTTTTATAAATTCTTTTTAGTAGATATACACACACATATGCAAGCACACACATGTACACATGTGCATACACATGCAAACATGCACATGGTCATGCTCACGTACACACACATACATATAAAAGGGAGTCGAAAATTCCGTAGCCTGGCAAAAAGTTAAAGTCGGAATCTTATCTGAAATTTTACTGTACAGATTGTCTTTTGATACACACACACACACACACATACACACATATATATTCTATTTATGTTGCCTAGGCCAAATGATACATTCACCATTGTGATCACAGAAGATCATTTCAAATAAAAGTTTCTGTATGATACACCGATCTGTTGGATCATATGTATCAATTTCTTAATATCGATTTCTTAATATATATATATATATATATATATATATATATATATATATATATATATATATATATATATATATATATATATATATTGCATATATGGATGGTAGATGAACAATATGAGAACAAGGAGTTAAACCAGTTATTTGGTCGCAGGTTCTATTCCTGCTGCAGCCCTATTTTCTTTGATTGTTTGTTTTATTCACATTGTATAGGCTAAGTGCTACATTCCCGGTGTAATAGTCGGAGGTCATTTAAAATAGGGCTTAAAAATGCAAGGCATTCATAAATATTCTGTCTCATTATATATTCATTTCTTATTATATATATATATATATATATATATATATATATATATATATATATATATATGTAACAAACTACATGTATTACATAAGATGTATATATATTAAAGTCATAGCTGAAAGGAAGGTGGTATTTGATCAACAGATCTGGATGCCATGTTAATATAACTGTGTAATTTTAAATCCCCGAAACAGTCACATGGTAAACAACTGAAGATCCCAAGAAGAAAAAATGTACAAATAGTGTCTTGATAACCAAGTATGTATTAGAAAGAAAAATGCTGGAGGAAATTGCGCAAATATTGAGAAATAAGTGACTGAAGTAACACAAAAAGTGTTTAGTGTTTAGAGCTGTGGATATTTCTAGATTACACATACACACACACACACACATATATATATAGTTTACCGTGCTGCCGAAAATGTCATGGATAATAGGGATCATGGGGAATAGAGTTCTGTGGATCAGAAAAGGATTTTCGTTATCAAATATGTTGCCTTATGTTTGTTTTTGTTTCAATCAATTTTCATATTATTTGACGTTTTTATTGCGTCATTAGAATGAAGTTATATTTTATTACATCTGTTGCACAGATGAAATTCATAGCGTGAAAGAAGACATTAGCAAATTTCTAATTATGACACACACACGCACACACACACACACACGCACGCACACACACACACACACACACATATATTCAGGGAATGGATATATGATAGAGTTTTTACATAATATGACGCAATTTATAATCATATATATATATATATATATATATATATATATATATATATATATATATATATATATAAACTGACGAAGTATAAGTATGACAAATACTGTATAATGAAGGGAGGTGATGTTTGATCAACACCGCTGGGGAACCATGTTATTAAAACTTTTTTTTTAATCCCCGAAACAGTCACATGGTAAACAACTGATGATCCTAACAAGGGACAATTTATATTGAATCCAAGAAATCAAAATATATGTGAAACAGGGAGAAAAACATTGACGGATATTATATGAATTGCATTTGATACGAAAAATCTTTTATTGTTGCTACATATTATGTATAAGATATACTCTTTTGATCCCCTCTCCTCGAGAAATTGATAGCTTGGTCTTCTCATTTGCTCTCTCTCTCATGTTCCTCCCTCTCCCACCTCTCTCTCTCGCTCTCTCTCTCTCTCTCTCTCTCTCTCTCTCTCTCTCTCCCTCTTACACTGGGTTGCATAAATCTTTGCACGTACGGGCAAATGCATTGGAGCACCTGCTATAAGATAGTGACTCGCAGAAGAGTTCATTTGACACTTGTAGTATTAGAAGTAGTAATATTTGAATATATTTCTTTTCCCCGTTGGCCAATTCGCTACAATCTTGTATGTTTACATTTCAATCCAGCTGCATTTCATTAAATTGCATTCCAACTTCTTTAGACGTAGCACTGTCAATTATCATTAATATTTGAATAGTATTTCTTTCATGTTTATATATATATATATATATATATATATATATATATATATATATATATATATATATATATATATATATATATATATTGAACAACTGTTGACCCCAACAAGGGAAAATTCACACATTGTACCATGATAAAAAAGTATGTGTAAAACAGGAAAAGAAAATCTCATTAATTACATTAATATATTTTGGGAAGTAAGTGACTGAAGGGAAACAGAACTTTAAAAAAATCTAGTCTTTAGTGTTCAAAGCTGTAAAGCTTTCCAGACTATATATACATGCTCAAGAGTGAATGAATAAGTTTGTCGCCTGGCGTAGTAATTAGTTGAATATTTAGCTGAAATATTCATAGTATGATGTTCAGTGTATATAATCTATTGAGAGGCATCGGATTGAGTAATTTGAAGAAGAATGATGTTGAAAATATGATTTTTGCGTGAATTCTTTTTTTTTCATTATCATTTTATAAGCTTCATGATGGTCCTACGCAGATATGTTTTTATCTTCTTTGAGGAAAATATATCCTGTTTTATCATGCAAACGCCTACTATATAAATTATATATGCTGGAAAAAACGTCCTCCATCACAGAAAATCTTTCAGGGAACCTTTTAGCTAATCTGAAAAAAAATGTGTCACTCAATGCTACTATAATCTAAAAATTGTCTTTTCGACTCCAGCAGTTTTATTTCATGGGAAAATCCTAACTCACTGACGTTATCCTAGAGGATATTCAGTCTTTTTTATGGAGTCCATTAAAAAATATCATTATTCAATTAATCAGAATTCACTGCTAGGAAGTAGAATATATGTTCCACATATAGATATGAGAAATAAATGTGATTCGACGAGACCAGCTGGTAGTAACCCAAATGAGATATCCTAATAAAAATAATGTAATGTGTATCTTGTTTATTTCGATGCAACGTTCAAATGCCAGTAACTAATACTTATAACTTTCATATAGATTATTTTCTCCGGTCCTCAAGTAAAATAATAAAACATATTTTCGCTGGATATCCAAGAAGTTCATTTCAACGCCCAAGTCCACGTATTTTATCACAACGATTTCTTCACAGACGCAAGTACATAAAAAAAAACAGAGGTTTTTTTCGAGGCCCCAAATAGTTTCATATTATTCTCAGAAGTGACTCAAAGCCGGATAAGAGGCCATAACTTCTTGCATCCAATTATATTTGAAAGTTATAACAAATACAAGCTGAATAAGCTGAGATTTTTTATATTCACCCACTAACATCCCCCCCTCAAAAAAAAGAACCCCGCAAAATACAATCTTTGTCAGTTTTCTCTCCTATCTACTTGTGGGTAGATAGACGTGAAACGATTTTGTGAATGCCTACATACACCTATGCATACACTCCCAATTCGATATTTACTTGTACATAAGCACATAATCGTATACAAACGGACGTACACGCTCTTTTTGCGTGTAAATACCGTTGTATATATACATATGCAACCTATTCGACTTTGCAATCTGAACGAACATTGAAAACTTCCTCAGATTACTACATAAAATACCAATCTGTACAAGCATATTTTTTATTTTCATTAATGAGAATCCTCAACTATATTGATCTAGGATGTACATTTCTAATAAATACATCGATTTGCGTTACATTCTCATTCGTATTTTCATTATACATGAATCGTTTCCATTCAAATGTTACGTGCTTTGTTCACTGTTTTATCCATTCATATCGCTGCAATATTTTGCCAATTTCTCGAAGAAAAAGAAAGATAAAACAAATCTTCTTTGCCATACTAGTAAATTATTAGCCTTTCTATATCCTTTTGCGTGGCTTACTAAACTAGCAACAGTGAGCGACAACGTGCCTGGCTTAAATGAACATAACAACTACTATACTGCAAGTACAACAATGGTTATTACTATTACATCGTCCATTTCTATTGAAACGAAGTAACCAGTCTAATATTAATTGTTAACGTAAAAGGGTCAAGTTTTAAGGAAATCCATGGATACATATTCTAAGTCTAATAGAATTAGACCAAATTAATTTAATCCACCTTGTCATATGCACTTCAGCAGGGTTTGAAAATGAAAAAGAATTTCATATTTAATGATAAGGGAGAAAATATTGGTTGAAAGTCGTGTGATATGTTTCGGAAGGAGACGATTTATTCTCGTAAATCTCGAAAAAATTGTAAATGCATTATTTGCTATTTTTTCACAAATGTGTTGCTATTCAAATGTTTGTCGGTTTCATTTTATTCCTGGGGTTCAAAGAAATACACAAAAAATAGGGAAACTAGAAGAATATATATATAAATATATATATATATATATATATATATATATATATATATATAAATAACGAAGAAAAGGAAGTGGTGTTTGATCAATACTGTTGGAGTATCATATTAACATAATTGTTTTGTTTTTAAAATCCTCGAAACAGTTATGCGTGTGTGTGTGTCTATTCATTCGTGTGTGCCTGTGTTTTGTCTGTTTTCCAACATAGTACTTCCAAAAGTTCTCCATGAATTTAAACGACACATTGGGTGGGTATTGGGCCATGGATGAAGTGATTGAATTTTAGGGTGTATTCAGGACTTCTCAATGATTTACAGTCACCTCTTCATCATTGTTGTCTACATTTCTCGTTTCGATTCACAGAATTTTTTCATTTATTTGAACGATTATGTTTTTACAGATCTGTTTCCGCACAATATCTCCGACTGTTTCCTATGAATTTCCTGGAAGTTTAAGCAATGGGCTAGGGAAGAACTGATCAAATTCTAGGTCTGACCCAAGAATTTTCCATACAGTTTCCTCCCTTGCATCGTGGTAATACATAAACTGATTTCTGTTCAATTTTCGGTGACAATGGCGTTGGCAGACGTATACGCTTTCTGGGGAATTTTTATTTAATTTATTCATCAGATACTTTTCCTGTATTACCTAAAATCCTTTCTAGAAACCATTTTGTTTTACGCTGTCTTGTAATAAAGGAAGTTTGTTGATTGAACCTTCAATTATTTGTAACCATGCACCACAAAAAGTCATAGAAACCATCTTGATCAAAATATATGGATTTTATTATCATTTTCATGCTTTATCGTGTTGTTTGGTGATGGAGCCATGTTCTCTCCTTATGAATCAATACTTTCTCTAATTGTCGACCCTTTCACAACTCACCCCCAAGTGGTGGTGCTGGTAGGGGTCAAGTACCCAGCTGAATTATGATTGCTGGCTTTTCTCAGACTGACCTTAAAAAAAAAATCCTTTACTTGGTTAAAATAACTTTTCTATATTTTGATTAGTAGAATAAGATTGCACTCATCCACCTGACCATATATCATCCAAATAACAACACTTGCAAAAAGGGGTCCAAATAGAGTCTCATGTTTGGCGATGTGGACACTGTAAATAGTGTCCTCTTATCTTACCCAGCAAAAACAATAACAAAAACAAAAAAAAAAAAAAGCAAAAACAAAACAGAACCATTTTCTTTCCTTTCGTATTCTTTAGCAAAAACACCTTTTTTCAACATTCACCTTAAATCAACTGAGAAATTAATCACTTTTTCTACCTAGGTGTATCCCTTTAAATTTTTTACAAGAAAACAATACTTACGATATGCAGTTGTACATTATCTGTAATATTTCAATCAGCCACAGGAACATGGGGTTCTTTGTTGTCAAACCCTATATTATCTTGAATTTCCATTTTTAGATTAAATATCGATTATAAGGGTTAATTTTGATTAGAATCTATCCATGCTAATTCAATTGCTTACCATCGCAACTATGGCCATTAATAGACACCAGAAACCGAAGATGAAGAATTGGCACTCAACGAGACTAAAAATCCGTAATGATCAACCATTTTTCATGTAATAAAAACAGAATTAAAGATGATATTACTGTAAATATCACTAGTGTTTGTACACGTAAAACTCGAATACGGTTCTACTGAGCATTTGATGAAAATAAGGAATCAGTAAACAAGGTCCATTTCGGGAAACAAATACAGGTGACATAAGTATCAAATCAGGCAACTGATTTTGATTCAAAATAGTCTCAAAGTTCTGCACTAGGGGAGTAGGAGATAGCACGTAGTGCGTTGATTGAGACTAAGGGTCGTTTGCACTCTTAGTGAGATATGCCGTACGTTTAAATGACTGTAACGTAATTTTGGTTGTCCTAATGACTAATCATGTCATGTGAATGTATGACATATATCACTGTCACTAAGCTTGCAAACACCACCAACGTAATTATCTTCTCTGCAGGTTAGAAATTGAAAGACTATGAATTATGATATAAAATCAAGAGCCGGAGTTCGAACCTTAGTCATAAGGTTGTAAAAATGTCGATACTTACGTTACTTGTATTTGTTTCCCATAACTCAAATTGAACCGTATGCCAAGATTTGATCTTCTGCATTTGTAGACCCTTGTTGCTCAAGAGTTAGAGCAGCTTTCAGAGTAAGATGGGCTTCCTGGGGAAGTTCGAGTCAGAGCCTCAAAAATTAAAAATCGTCGACAAAGCTTCATGACATGATTCTATCTGAATTGACCCCAAATAATATTCAAGTATAATAAAGTCAGTTTATACACTGAAATGTTAGCACTTGGAATGGGATAGAATTTGATCACCTAAATAACTACTGTATTTATCGGCATCTCAGCACGTTCCAGTCGGCCATTATGTGTTCCTGGTAGCTCCTACATTCGGTTAAATTCAACTCCTAATGTTTCCTTAGGCTTCAAAAGAAAAGGGGGAATAAAACTATGTAAGATGTGCTTGAAATACTCAGATGAAAATTATTTCATATCATTTTCCGTCAGTATGTAAATCAGCAGTACCAATACTTACTGATACGAACTATCATTTTATATGACTTGTTGTTGTCATTATTGTTACCGTTATTCAGTTGTTTGCTAAATTTACTGCAATATATGAATAATGTATACAGCCAACCACTGTGGGGTTTAGTATAAATTTGAATTGATACAAACAGAATGGAAAAGCCGAGAGTGTGGAGGGCTATGGAAACAAGGGAAACAATTGTTTTTTTCTTAAATTTCCCGAGAATATGTCTGCAAATATTGAGGCGAGCCTTATATCCCGAAAAATAAAATCTCCCGTTGAACCTCTCCGTTAGCAAATCTTCGGTGCTAACCACGACCCAAACTTCCAAGTGCATCCAAACTAATCGGTATTGTTCAGTGGGGACGTGCTGCGACTTGCTTCTAAACCGATGCATAACATTGATTTCCTTATGCGACAACAAAAACAAGGCCTTTGCGTACATTTCTTGTGACACATCCCAGTAATTGTTGTTCAATAAATCTCTTTATCAGTCTATACACCATATGTTTTCGACCTGCAAGTTGGGACTTAGAAACATCTCAAAAAAGAGGAATAATCCATTGTTTTCTTGTACTCTTCGTATTGCCTTGGAAACAAAGTACTCTCCTATTCCTTGCTACAGTATTTTACTTTTCTCCTTACGTACTAGGGCATTTGAGTTTGATTTGACATGCTATGGAATTTTACTGTTTTCTCATATTATGGTATATTATTGCTCTCTTTACTTAATATAGCACATTAAAGGTCTTTTTAGTTATGATGGCATTATACTCTCTTTATATTCTATGGTATTTTATTACTCACTTTACGTATTACAGAATTTTACTGCTTTCATCTTTATCGAAGAGAGTTGCTCGACGAACAGAGCTTCTCATTTATCAGTTTTTATTTTTACTATTATTGCCATAGTTGGACTCTTGTGTTCCTTTTCAGTGCTTCTCACGAAACGTTATTGGATTGAAACGAGGAAATCCTTTCAAGCGGTAATAACGTCTTGAAATATAATCATACTTCAGATTTAGTTACCGATTATATATTATTAGCATACCAGCATATTTAGTATATAAGTAGCGTTACGTTAGTCTCCGGGCCACTATCCGCATTAAAGTTCTGGTAGTCTTTAAATGCTGATTTTTGAAGCAATTGTAACGACCAAATACAAGAAATATGAGAGCAGAAAGTAGTATAGTTATCTTCCCTTTATACAGTTATCTCCTCTTTCTAAAGAAGAGCAAAACTACTCCATTGTCTCTGACGTCACGCACAGAATCTCCAATGGAAGAGAAGACAGTTATTTTGTCATCTGGCTCACATAATTGTCAAAAAAGCGGACTTTTATCCTTTCAGAAATATATGTATTTTTTGTTTGTTGAGGGTCAGAAAACAGTCTTTAGTAACAAAGTTTTTTTTTTTTATTATTGACAACTGTAGCCTTATTGTCTGAATGTTTTAGATGAGGGAATAGAGGGAATATCATTCCGTAATTTTTTGTAGACTTTTGTCTCGATTTTGGTTTATTTTTTGATCACAACGTTTCGACTGTTATGCCCTCTCATCGTCTTCAAATAACGAGTGGGTGTATTTTCGACCATTGAGATAGACAGCCCGCTCCCCAGGTCACGGCAATTGTTCAGGAAGTTCGCATTTTGCTGTCTGATATCGGGTGCGGTCGATTTTTGGTCCGAAACACAGTCGATAGTCTTACTTTGTGCCAAAAATCCATAATTGGCTTGATTGATGCCATAACGTGGGATGAACTCCAAACGATTGGCGATGGTCACAAATACATTTACTCATCGCTTGAAGGGCATAGCTTTGTGTTAAAAAAGTGAATCAAGATGAGGACAAAAGTCTATAAAAACTTTACGTACATGTCTCCTTGTTGTAGATAGAGCAAAGTTGCCTCTGGATGCTTAAAAAGATGCCAGTATAGATATAGTAGCTGAATAGAGGGACGATTAATAGGATATTGCCATTAAGCAGTTGTTCCCCGACGTAACCAGAGATATGACCGGGAATCTCCGACATGCGTATGAAAGGACTGCATATCAATTATCACACAGTCTTTCCATCAATATGAAATCCTTAGTACACATTTAGTTAGTACTGCTTACGACAATCGTGGATGCAGGACGACGTAACTCACGTACGTCGTAACGAAGGGACTTCTACATATAATGTATGAAAACAAGCTATGAAATTTCTGCAAGGGAATCAATATTTGATTACCGAACGAGATGTGCAGTTGATTCTGTTATTATTTTGATTGTTATTCTAATCATTCGCAGATAATGAGCTTGGAAGAGTAGGAGAAATTCAGTCAAAATGGTCGATTGGTAATCAATATTCATTACCAACTCATGTATATAAGGAGTTATTCTCATAAATCATTTATATAATTTATATACTTCATAATTACAAATAAATGTTACAGAATTGATTTTGAGTTTAAAATGATACAATAATGATAATGTTTGATTACGAATAATTTTCCCACTGTTTTAAACTAATAAACAGTGTGTATACTTTCAGGGATGTTTTATAGACAAACACACAAGTGGAAGAAAAACATTAACGGTTCAAACATATACGACTACTACTAATGGATGAATGGCTTGGCCTCGAAGACAAAGGTTTATGAGGGGGTCCCCAACGGCAATAAAAACTCGGGCAGCGGTCTGTGTGTGGAATAGCTCTCCAGCCAGCAGGAAAAAGTTTTAAGGTGAAATGCGACGTGTGCAGAGCTGACCCTACCCTTTGAACAAAGTTTGCATTTTATACTAGACCGTAAAACAAACCTGATAAGTCGCAGGTTTTACGAGAGTAAATTTTGTCGGATCTCCGAGGTATCTATGGAGGAGTATTCCGACATCATTGCTAGCCTGAGTTATTGAACCAAGCTACGTGAATACACTGTAGTTGGAATATGCCAGAACTTGCAATAGAGATCTGTATTCTATTTGAAAGAGAGTCATGACAGTACGACCATCTGCATCTTCAAGGAAAGATCCAAGACTCTCTAACAGAAGCATATATAAAATGAATGCATAGTTCTACTACCCCGTCCCAAGAAGTAACTCGACAATATAGCAGCCTGTGCAGATTTGGGCCAAAGTCCAAGTCAGAAAAGAAAACGAATGACCCCTAGATCCTGAAGACTAAGGTCGTAAGAAATGACCTACGTTCCTGATTAGATCAGATTCAGCTTGATTAGTCAAGTTTTAACTTAGTTCAAGTCCAATTATTGGCTCTATGGTATTTGCTATTAATAACAATAATATAATGATTAGATAAAGAAAAGAGAACGGGCAAACAAATGAAAACCATGGAGACGTAAAGAAAGAAATAATTATTCTTATCTCTTGTTATGCTTAAAAAGATATAACTACATCTTGGTAGTTAACTTGTAGGGCTAGAGATCTTAAATATTCATTTGCCAAAATTGCCCCTCCTCTAACACATCCACAGACTTACGCTGTCTCCATACTTTTGGGTATTTCAAAGCATTTTAAAAAGTAAACATAGGCATTAGTTACATATCAGTGTGGGATTAATGTTAATAATTATTCCAATCATATGATGATAGCTGAGAAACAAATAATGAATTGATAAAAGTAAAAATAACAAAAACGACAAAGTACTACTAATAATAAGAATAGACCACGATATTTTGGAGGACTGTAAGGATACTGAGGAAATTGATGTAGATTTGTTCTTCTACAAAGGCTAATAATACTTTGAAATCATATGGCTTGAACATAAATAGACTGAGATCGATCTGATATTTCATTGTATTTATTCAATGCCTCAGATTGGACAATTATCTAAATATATTGAGGAGAAACCTGGAACCCTTTTTTTTCTGTGTAGACTCATTTGGCTTTTGGACACCATCACCAGTATCAGTATCATCGCCATCTGTATTGCTACACTTACGATTATTATAAACACTGACACCATGGACATTACCAGCTCATTTATCTCCTCTCATATCACCATTATCACCATCTCTCTTACTGGCAGAGAGGAAAGGGCTAATTTCGCAGCAATCATTAGATTATTGTAAGGAACGATAAGACCTGAAGATCAAAACACATTTCGACATAGACTTTTGAGGCATGGTATCCTCCGATCGGCATATGTACATGTAACCATTCATAACTGCCTCTTACATTGAGCATATTCTCAAATCCTTTCTTGCATACAAATCAACTTTCTGATCGACGCCAGTTCATTGTCTGAACCGGCGTCACTTGAAAGATGTCTATAAATGGCGGCTCGGACTCAATATAGAAGATTTTATTGGCCTCTCCTAAAACAAAAAGATTGCATAAAAACCTTGGCAGGTGGTGCCATTGCTATTACCGTGTTAAACGTTTTGGCCTGGAATGCTCTAAATTGCTTTCCTGCTTGTCGTATGCAATCTGCTTACAGAATTCAATTTGTTTGCTTCTATTGTTAAGGATTGCCGAATGTAGAAAGAACAAGACTGACTGCTGTAGCGTTAACCTTTAATCCAACTTCTATTCCTACTGGAGATGGTTGCTGCAACTTTTTTCTTGTATAATGAATAAGAAATTATAAAGAAAAAATGTAACAAAAAGTATTCATTTATTAGAATGAGATAAATCCGTGCGTATCTGTATGATGAAATTTCGTTAATATCTAAGACTCGTCAATTTAGCTCAATCAGTAAGACAGCTTAAAATCACGGTCGCAGAATGTGGGTTTGTCATATTGAATTACACTTCCTCGTTTTTGTGAGTACTGTTCTTATTCTCCTAGCCACGGTAATAAAGCAAAATCAACTCCAGACTTTGTACTGGAGTTGGATAATGGCGGCTGTTTCGTCCATTGTGAAATCTGATCGAATATTCTATACATATAAGATAAATTTTGGAAAAAAAATACCGTTTTTGATTAAATATAATTGCTCATTATTTCTGAAATGAACGGTGGTACGTTTGTTTCAATCGTGAGCTTCTTATTAGTGCGATAGTTAACAATCTAGTCTAGCAGACCACTTATATTATGTTCTGAGCTCAATTTTCATTGAATGCTTTACACTTGTGGCTTTAAGCCTGGAAAGACTAAGCTTATCAAGATTAGTTGGACATCTGTCATTGCGCAATACTTAACATGGTTGCTCTGCGTACTGATTTGCTAGTGTAGTGAGTTCGATCCCTACAGGTGCTCAACTCTGTTTGCCTTGTGCCTGGATGCGCTTTATCGAGCCATGAAATAATGAATAGAGAGTTAGTCAACCAAGTCATTATTACTGGGTAATGAGCTCGTTTCTCTCTGGATCCCCGGATATCGTGGCCCCATGCCAGATGAAGCTAATCCTTGTAAATACCTATAAACACGCCCGTAAAATGATGAACAACTGGACAAAAAATAAATATAGAACAGGTACCAAGAGGAAATCAGCATTGATAATAGATCTGATTAGTCGTTGAATAGAAACCGTCATGACATTTGGCATGTCGTGTAGGGGGTGCTCAATTAAAAATTGGAAAAAGGGGTGATCAGTGTATAAGTTGCTGTTGTCACCCGTTGTTTGGTCATGATCAATAAAAAAAAATTGCAAATACAGACACGGATACAAACTAAAGGATCAATTCAGCAGTAAAAAAAATCCCCCCCAATAACCCCCCAACTTACACTGCAAATGGAACCTTGCAATAAGACCTATTTAGAGTGGATTAAGAATGCCGCCCCCCAACATTTTTCTCAGTCTCCTTGTTCCATTTGTGCAGACTGTATGCATGATATATTCACTGCCAGCCGGACCAACTAGGGAATTGTAGGAACCTATGTTGACGGATTTAGTTGACAGGTTTAGTTGACAGTTTCTGATCTGAAGTTTGTTTTGTATCAGTGATTTTTCTTCATGTTGATTCTTTAAATCTTCGTCTGGATCGAAAATCTACCATTTTAGGTTCATAGTCTGAAATTATAACATCGATTTCTTTATATATCATTGTTTTCACATCATATGTCTATGTCAATCGTAAACAATAAATATTGTTTTAATGGCGATCAAAGTTTTCAAACACTACCTAACACCGTGGAGCACTACGCTCAAAGTTCTAATCACTGAATGATTTCAGCTCATTTACAATATAAATAATTTTGATTCATGTGAAATGAATATTCCAGTTCATTTCCACAATCATTCCCTTTGAGTTCTAGTAATCATGGTAGTTTTAGTTAGAGCAGGGTTAATATGTTTTTGAACATTATCTATCGTTGAATTATTCTATTTTTGAAAACATATATCTTGTAGTATCAATCTATTCCAATCTATGCACGTATTCATGTAACAACGTGCTTATCTATGTAAGTCAATCACTGGCCGTATATATTCATGTTTAGCTGTCAAACGCAAAGATATTGATCACCCATAAAAAATATTGAGTATTTTTAAGGGACTGTTCAAAATTGTCCTGTTTATATTTGTTGACTTTTTCACCAAGCCTGAACATAATCAAAATCAATAATTCCTTGTAAAGAAAGAATAAAGAGTGCCACAATGATGTTATTGATTATTTCTGTTAAAGTTGGAATTACAGGCTCTTTGAATTCTGAAAATGTCTTTACATTCTTCAGGATAGAGGATTTATGTTCTGTACTTTCAACAATATTTTAGTATTCTGTAAAGTTTCTTGTGGCATTTTTCTCTAATCTTGATTAATTTTAGAACACAAAATTTCGGCCGTCGTACCTTTCGACCATCGTTAGGTGATCAGTGAGTCTATTTCTGACCACCAAGACGAGAATGGCCCCTCTTGGCGATCATCCGGAGCGAGTGCGTTTCAATATCTTTTATTGGGTATGCTTAATTTTTTGTTTCAAACACTGTTGTAATTGATGTCAAAAATCCGTAGTTGTCTGGGGTTGGGAGGGCACGATAAGCTGTGATGGCTACTATGTGTTATGTTTGAACTCAGGGGCAGGTTACTCGTATGAATATCCCAAGATGAATGATAACAGGGGAATTAACCTTGTAATAGTTGATATCTTCCTTGGCTGATGTGTTGTGAGGGAGGTAATTTTAGAATATTTTAATTGATCCAACCTAACTTAGTCTTTTGAAAACATTTTCATTCTATTTTGATATTTTGTATGGAAATAACTCAGTAGTTCTATCACTACAATGAACGACACAGGCCCAGATTCTACACCTACTTTATTTTAATCCAAATAAGCGACAACTCACTTATGAAGCTGAAACACAGACTCTAACTAAAAGATTGTGTCTCAAACTGATAACCACGCAATATACACAGGAGAGACGCATGCCAAACCTCACATAGAGAGATCAAAAGACTGCATAGCATATCAGGGAAAAGACGGGAGTTGAGATATCATGCAAACCATTAGAAAACTCAAATGGCAATAAGCTGGACATGTTACAAGAATGTGTGACAACCGCTGGGCAACAGGACTCACAAAATGGATCCCCAGAGAAACCTTGGCCAACAGAAATTAAGATGATGTGACGGGCTAGACGAATTCAGAAAGTACTGGCTCGACGACAACCATGGATAGAGAGGTCTGGTTGAAGGTCTATTTCCAACAACGGACGGACTGGTGGTCAGAGCTCAACCCAAGGAAAAATTCAGGTTTTCAAGGCAGACAAAACATCCCTACTTTTAAGGTTGGTACAACACAATCTCCCTGCTTATAATCCTCATCATTTGTTTTTGAAATGAGAAGTAATGTATGCAGGTTTGGTTGGTAACTCAAAAAAACGTTTTCTTTTTGCTGCTTTCCGTATTGGAAATAATCCCCCAAAATTGGAACCTAAGTCATTCAATGGAAAAGTTCCTTCTCTTACTTTCTGCTGGGTAGCGATCACCAGAAAAGCCTGAATTTTCATGAAACGGACATGAATGCTGCTGGACATAAACTTTGGGGAATAATTTAGAAAATAACTTTTCGGTGGAGGGGGCTGAAAGAAACAAAAAAAATCTGTTTCTAGATATAATAAGTGTAAAATGTTGAAATTATCAGCTTCATTCGTATGGTTTGTTCGCGCGCACATAGCAAACCAACCAGATGAGCCCACTTGAAAACTGATGGGACCTATTTCGACAGTTCTAGAGACAGTTTTTGTTAAATGTTTCCAGTACAAATCTCACAGGTTATATCTCATTCCATTTGTTACTATATCAGTGAGAAACAGAACATAGTATTATCATGAAAGGGTCAATTAACGAATGGTTTCACTGCATTTGATGCTTCACTGGTATCGATTGCATTGTTTCAAGTTTGTGATATCAGTTGAAATACGTTGAACATTTTAGGTAGCTCGTTGTAGTATAAATAGCTGGTCGCAATTCCAACTCTGCTATAAAATAATTAGTTTTAAGTTGAGTAGTGTGAGGTTCACGTTCAGATTCTAAAAAAAACAAAAACGGTTGAATTACTTCCTGACATAAAAATAAATCTTACGAGACAAATGAATGTCACGGACCCGGTGAGGAACTTTTGCTCTAAAAGCCAAACTTTGATTTAAATTGGAGTAAAAATTATTCTGGAACAGGACTCGACTACAGAAGTATCGGAGAGTTGTGAACTAATAAATCTTGTTTACCTTCAATAAAAGCATCACTGCAATCTTTTCACCAGGAAATAATGGTCGAAATGATGAGATAAGTAGAAGAAAACAACAAATGAATGTAAGAATGCTTCATTGTCTGAATTATTCGCTGTTATTATTTCAAATAACAAGCTTCACTGCTGCACGGTCAAACTCCAATTCTACCTCTAATTCGACTGACAGTGTTTAATGCAACTTTTATATTGTATACTACAAGACTGATACCTTTTTGTTATAGATAATTTAGCTATTAGAATGAAATAGAAATTTAAGTATCTATAAGATACATTTCTTAGATTTGTGAGACTTGTCAATTAGGCTCATTTGCTATGAGGCAAGACTATCAATTACTTGATCCTGATTTCTAATCACAGTAGGGAAGTTTATAAATGTATTAATCATTAAAATGAACTAAACCCTTTCCTATCATTATATATTCTATAGATAAATTTAGCTCTGTTGGTAAAAGATCAGGCTACCAATCTCTCACTCGTGAATTCAAATCATAGGGAGAAAATGGCTGGTTTAAAGATTTCATCATTTATTAGAAAGAAATAAGCCTTTACATATTCCTAACATAAATATTGGTATGTATGTAAGAATTATCAATTTAGCTCTGTCACAAAGAGACCCGCCTTCCAATCAGTTGGTCGTGATTTCAATAGGGGTAAGTTATTTTCTATTCTCCGTAATGATTGGGAAATGGCTGTTGATGTTCTTGTTACGGTAGAAAAAACAAAGTCAAATCCAGACTTGGATTGGAGGTTGACAAAAATACGCAGCAAAAATAATGAGGAACCAAAATTACGTCTGTTTATTTTTGAAAGTTGCGCGTAATAATAACATAACTCTAGAGTTATTTTCTGAACTAGGAGAGAATAAAAATGTCAGTGTTCAAGAGAGGAAGTGAGAGGGGGAGATGAGAGGGAGAAACAGAGAGGAAGAGGAGAGAGAGAGAATTATTTAAGGTGGGAAAGAGAAGGAAGAGGAGAGAGAGAGAAGGAGAGATAATTTGGTGACGAGACAGAAAAAGATAGAGAAGTGGAAGAAGGAAACGAGGAGAGAGAAATGGAAAGAGAGAGAGAGGAAGTGTGATTGGAATGAAAGGAAGAAGAAAGAAAAGAGGAGGGGTGAGAGAGTAATATAAAGGGAAAGAAGAGGAAGAAGAAAAACAGAGAGAGTGAAATATTCATTTGAAGAGACGGCGGAAAAAGTGATACTGTTAGGGAAAATGAAAATAAATTCGTGTATCTTGCTAAGTACCTCTGACAGGAGGAGAGATAAAAGAGACGGAGAGGGGAAAAAAGATAGTAAAGAGTGAGAAAGAGAGAGACTGAGAGAGAAAGATCAAGAGAGAGTGAGAAAGAGAGAGAGAGAGAGAGAGAGACAGGAAAATTGTTTGGGACAAGCCTAATTGCTGTAGGGTCAAACGTCACTCCAATGTCTATTCCGACTGAAGATAATTATTTCAACTTTAATATTGTTTGTATAATGATTATAAGCATTATGAATGTATGTATGTTTTTTCATACATATGTACGTAGTAATTAAAATGGAATAAGCCCATACGTATATATATGATAAAGCTTGAGAAAAGTCCTTGACTTGTCAATTCAGCCCAACCAGTAAGACAGCCTCCCGGCAATCAGCTGCCCGTGAGTTCAAGTCACTTTAGGAGAATGTGTGTTTTACAAAGTCGAATCTGTCTGTACGGGGTCTGTTAAAAATGAATATAAACGCGCTGTCTCAGTCAATGATTGAACAACCGTAGCGTTAGAATTTGAAGTCTTGTAAAAAAATTCCATCGAAGAATAGATATGGTCAGAATAAATTCTATTTATGACATCATTGACGTTTTCCACTGAAAAACATCTAGAATAGAGTAAAATAAACATCTGGAATCTGGAGAATCTAGATGTTATTATTCAACCTTTCAGAATAAGGCCCCCCAAAGGTAAAAAAAGCCCCCTTTTTTCAAGAAGTGGTCTAGTGGAGTGCTGATTCCAATTTTCAGATCTTTAGACAAGACGGTATGACCACGAGCGCTTAGAAAACTAACACACAAACGTATAAACAGACACTTGTACATACAAAAATGAGAGAACCTTTCGCCATCTTTTTATGGCTATGGATGTTATGGATTTGTGTGGCTTGCCACTTACCTCTGACGAAATACAGAGAAATCGAATTAGGAGAAAAACAATAAAATGAAATAGATGTCTAATGAAAGGGGACATTGACAAGTATTGATCCAGTTTTAGCCCTTGTATATACCAAATGTATTTTGATGCCAGTTATAAATCTCTAGTACAAGGAAATTCAATAGAAATCTCATTGTTCGTATAAAAGAAATGAATGGATCCTTTCAGTGCATGTTGATACATCCAGCTCAAAATGGCCGTCACATATTCGCACCGCTTCCATCTGATTGTTCACTGACTATTTTTTCAGTTTAACGTTGTCAGGTTTTCGATTGTCTTTTGGCATTCATTCTTGAATCAATCTATCGATATTTACTCAGCTTGACCCAGTATAGAATGAGACCATCAATGTGGGACATCAACTGAGGATTGAACTCGGTACATTTATAGAGATTGAGTACCTCTTATCCTTAACCCACCCAACGTGACATGAGAAGAGGGAAATCCCACACCTGACTTTACTGTTGTATGATTCAAAAGCGAAACACTAGGCTGATTTTCAAGGCATTGAAATCGCTCTCTAACTACAGTAAAAGCTTTTTGCAGAGTTATGGTTTCCGGACCAGAGTTCAGACTATTCAAGACTCGACAAGTGTAGATCTTGTGCTAAAGCCAATGAAAGTTTACCCCATGAGCTATAATGTTACTCTCTGAAATCAAGTCCAAAGTGCTCAGGATTCACCCTGAGTCCCACAGACCAGCGCTCTTACATTCTTGTGACAATAACTGCGAGGACGAAGGAGAATTTTTGTGAAGTTCTTACCGATGCGTTTGCTTTTGTGATATCCTCACATTAAACCAACTTGTTCTCGTGGTGGTGGTGGAGGGGAAGAGTAAATATGAACCACAGTAAAAGTTTGGTCACTCTTGTGTAACACTTTACATACGGTGAAAGTCGGAACCAGTCTCAATGATTTTTTCATTGAGATTCGTTTCAACTTCCATAATAAACGCCACTGCCATTTTCTTCAATACGAAAGGCATTTCTCAAGTGAACATTTTTATTAAAGGTTAATAACATCTTGAAGAT
>OY735198.1:80796227-80813727 GCA_963457665.1 Thysanoteuthis rhombus
TCCTGAAATATTACATGGATATATTTATATGGTACTCAACAGTAAGTATAGTGTTTGAATACGACTGTATATTCATATGCATTAAGAACGAAAATGCCATTTTTATTCTGTCAAAATCATTTCGCTTTTGGTTTTGGTTTTGTAATACCTGAAAATCCGTGTGTTGATCAGAAAGACTTATTTATGACTTTCCTTCTGGGCGAGCAGATCAAGTATCCGCCTTCAAGCAAAGATGCCCCTCCCATTGCACTAAAAAGGGTTAGATCAACACCCTGATACCTACAGCTGAAACCGAGAATCATGGAATTTTGTTTTTGCTAAAAAGATACACATGGGATCGAAGCTTTAGTCATGCTACTTATTTTTGTGGACGTGAACAAATCTTCTGAGAAAGCCGAATAGAAATCTATTTCTGAAAGAAAGTATTCACAGCGGCAAATTCTCAGTGTAAAGGCCAGCGGCTGTTCCTTGTTTTCGATCATCTTTCTGTCAAAGCTGGTCAGGAGGGAATAACAAATTGATTTTGTAGTGAATCTTTTCTTACTTTTTATTCTTATCAACCCTTTACTGTCTGTTGTTGCATAGTTTTCTTATTTCCTGTGTAATAAACAGGGTCAACGAGATAAGACTTCGTTCTCGTGAAGTTTCACAGAAAGAAGTTTCTTTATATGAACGAATTATTTTCGCATGACTTCATTTCTCCCTAACCAATGAAATGAAAGAAGACACGTAAATAATAAATCTCTTTGCAGAATTAATCACGAGGGCACAAGAAAATATATCGGATACTTTCATATACCCGTCACAATGACAGTGTTATTTATCCATTGATTGGCACTAAGGAGTCTATATGCATTTTACTATACTATATCATACACAAAGATAAACAAACACACATATGTGTACATATATTTTCTTCAGCATGTCTGATCCAAAAATAATTCAATGCAAAATCCACCTATATAAGTTCGGACGAGATCTACGTATCAATCTATATATTTTTCTATCATTTGCACATTTTCGGAAGAGACAACCATACAATCAATTTTACAATCAAAAATATGAATTCGCATACATGGCTTTTATATAGAGAGATTGGGTTAATTGTATGTTTTATAAGAATCTTACGTAATGGAATTTAAAAAGGAAGAAATATTGTGCATTGCTAAAATCAAGGATATATATAAGTTCATTTTAGTACATGAGGTGCGACCAAAAAGTTCGTTGAATTCCCTCTTGAAAAATTTGCTAAACATAGCATTTGATTTCTAAGGTCATCTTGGACATTTGTGCAGCAGTCCTAGGAGTTCTTTTTTCTTCAATATTCCATGCATTGCTAAATTGGGATAGCGGCAAAAGTCCGTACTACATTCAGCTACATGTTCAGATTCCACGAAATTTGGGGTAGCATACCATATGATGCGTATCCATTGGACTGTGTTTATTCAAGTGAAAGACTGCTCTTAGAGTGGATACTTTGTGAGAGTAGTCTGCTAACAGTTGCATTACTCCGAATAGTCTTCATAGCAATGACATTGTGAGAAGTGGACTGGTTGCAAAAGACATAGACACTTGAAGAAATGATAGCAGATTTGAATAAGTGCTCTCCTAATGATACTAGTTATCAGCAAATACTCAGCTTTCCGGCAATTGTCTCACCAAGAATCTTTTTTATCGATTTCTCAAAATCTTATTGATTCATCTTGAAAACATCCGGACTACAGAACAGACAATAGGTCAAAATTGAAGAGAATGGTGCAATATACTACGGATTTACTGATATAAAATCTCCTTCAAGTGAGATAGTGTAATCTTTTTGGGCGAAAATAGTTAGTTGCGTGTGAACATGATTGGGCATAATTTCTCCCAGGAACCCATATTTTTTTTAGAAATAGATTTTTCTTTCTGATAATCGCTTGGTAGCGGAGTAAGATGACGCTGACCAAAATCCAATTGTTCTGACACAAGCAAAATATTTTCATTGAAGCTACCAGAAGTAGGTACTGTTTGTCCCTTCGGCGACAGCCATTTTGACGCCTCGATATCATCTTTGCAATCTGGTGTATTCCAATAGTGCTAAAATACGAAATTCTCGGGTGGATATTGGCATAAGTGCAACGGTTACAAGTTGCCAGCGATGAAGTGAACAGTGTTTTCATAATTTCAAGTGTGTTCCCCTGACAATCAAATCTTGACTGTTAGCCAAGTCGATTGAATAATGGGAATAATATCATTTCAACGGAATTCGAAACACGTAATCAGTTGATTAAAAGGTCTGTTCAACGCTAATACAGTAAATCGGTATTGATAACGTTTGGTTACCACATATTTCGCAGATATAAGGCTTACAATCAGGACTATTGAATTACACCGTGGTCGGAGTTGACTTGTAGAGAAAGATCTTTGGACGTGTCAGTCTGCTGTCTATTGGTATAACTTCTGGGCGCTTATGATAGTACAGAGTTGAGCATGTTAGTCTCATTTGCCAAGTGCTCTAGACATAAGGTTTCGACAAGTTTGGAAGACCCTTACAGTTGAAGCGTAGTTTGCAATACTATCGATTTTTTTTACTACTATTTAACTTCATCTTAATTGTTGTTGCTTTTTATTGCAACTAAACTCAAACTGGATTCTTTTCAGCATTAAGCAAATAATTTAACTGTGTGGATAGACAATAAACTAAGATGAAGGTAAATAGTACAAAAAATTAATAATAATGATTTACAATACTTCATCAATAAAAAATGGACTGAGCTGAATTACCAGTGAAAAGCAAATATAGCGCTGAAGAGATCGGGATAGGGAATGAGTTTAATGGTCTGAATGGGACTGGAGTTTGCCACTTGGTTCCAGTTGTTCTGCGTTTAGAATGGTCACATGTTAGGTGAGCAACCATCTGGTACAGAGGGTTGTGAGTTCGATTCATTCATTGTTCTGTTTTTTACTCACTGCTGAAGAGTACTCAGCATGAGTTTACATGTGATTAAAAAAGACGATTAAGATGGATGTAAAGAGTACCATAAAAAACTTCCAGAATAAACAATAATGACTTCATCATCATCATCAGTCTTTTAGCATCCGTCGTTGGACATAGACCTTCCCCAGGATTTGCCACACTTCTCTATCATGGGCGTCACGGAGCCAGTACTTCCTGAACTTGTCTAGCTGGTCTCTCCATCTAACCTTTTGCCAGCCTCGGTTGCGCATGTGGTCTTGGGGAATCCATGTTGTGAGTCGTGATATCCATCGATAGTCTGTCATTCTTGCAACATGGCCAGCCCACCGCCATTTGAGATTTTTAATGGACTCTATGATGTCCCTCACTCTTGTCTTTTCCCAGATGTACGGTGCTGTTTTGTGGTCGCTCCATGTGAGGGCCAGCATTATTCTTTAATGTGCACGTTGCATGGTTCTCAGCTCACGGGTCTGTCTCTTGGTTAAGTTCCATGTTTCAGCTCCATAAGTGACTATTGGAAGGATGCATTGGTTATACACCCTTCTCTTAAGGATTAATGGGATCTTATTATTTTTGAAGGTTGAGCTAGCCATCCTAGTGTGATTCTTCGCTTGATTTCTTCTTCTTTTGAGGGTCTCATGGAGATTCATTGTCTTAGGTAGATGTAGTGGTCTACTTTCTCGAGTTCTGTGTCCTCGATTTTGATCTTAGTGTTTTTATCTCCAAAGTGGTTGTTGCACATGATCTTCGTCTTGCTGAAGTTCATGTGTAGGCCGACTTTCATGCTCTCTTCATTTAGTCCATCTATCATTAGTTGGAGATCGTGTAGGTTCACTGCGAAAAGGGCTATGTCGTCAGCGAATCTGAGGTTGCTCAGATCCTCGCCGTCTATTTTACTTCCTTTACCCTCCCAGTCTAGCCTTCTGAAGATCATCTCGAGGCAGGCTGTGAAGAGTTTATGTGAGCTGGTATCACCTTGTCTTACTCCTTTCTGGAGCTGGAAGGGGTCCGAGTCTTTATGTAGCCTGATAAATGTGCTGCCGTGATTGTATATATGTTTTAACACTTCAACATATACTGGATCTACTCCGTGTTGACTGATGGCCTCCATGAATTTAAGGATTTCTACTGAGTCGAACGCTTTTTTGAAGTCGATAAATGCTACGGCAAGTGGTAGTTTATACTCTGCTGCTTTTTCTTTCAGCTGATTTATCGAGTGCAGGTGGTCCATGGTCGAGTAGCTTCTTCTAAAGCTAGCTTGTTCACATGGCTGGTTTTCATCGAGTGTTTTTGGCATTCGGTTGGTGATGATCTTTGTGAAAAGTTTGTATACACAGTTGAGTAGGCTTAAAGGCCTATGGTTGTTGAGGTCTTTCGGGTTTCCTTTTTTATATAAAAGCATTATGATAGCAGTGTTCCAATCGTCTGGGACTTTACTGTGTTTTAGACACAAGTTGAAGAGGGCGGCCAGTTTCCTAGTGATGATTTTACCTGCTTTTCGGAGTAGGTCGATGGTGATGTTGTCTGGTCCAGGGGCAGTTCCTTTCTTCGTCTGTTTTATGGCATCTTTCACCTCCCACGGGATTACTTTTGGGAAGTCCTCGAGTTGATTGCTCGTGTCTTGCGTATGTTGCTCATTGTTTTGTAGTCCTTGTTTGGACGAATAAAGTTTTTGGTTGAATTCTTTAACACGTTCGACAATCCTGTCTCTGTCTGTTGTTAGGTTTCCATTTTCCTTGAGTTGAGGAGTTTGTTTATAGCTTTGAAGCCCCGACCTTTTTCAAGAGTTGATTCAATGACTGCCGTCGTGTATCTCCTTCTATCTTCCGTTCGTTTCTTCTTGATCAATTTATTTAGTTCAGCTTCTTCAATTTTCTCTCTCGTTGTTGTCGGTGGCTTGAGGTTTCTGCGTTTTTCCATGAGATTTCTAGTCTCATCCAAGATTTTGCTAATGGGTTGTTTGTTCATTGGCTTGAATGTAGAGGCTACTTCAATTATTGACGATGTCATTTTGTTGCTTAGTTCGTTGATGTTGGTGTTGTCTTGTTCAGAAAGAATTCTGAATCTGTTTTTCAATTCGAGCTTGAAAGATTGAACGTGCTCTTTTGGTATGTTTAGAGGCTGTGGTTTTGTATGGAACATTTTCCTGCGTTCTTTATTGGCGTTTATTTGTACTTTACATCGTACCATTCTGTGGTCACTGCGTACATTGACTTGATTTAGGACTTGGATGTCCTTGACGATATCGTTTTTGTCCGTTAGGATGTAGTCTATTTCGTTCCTTGTTTCGTGATTAGGGCTCTTCCAAGTCCATTTTCTATTGGGTCCCTTCTTGAAGAAGGTGTTCATGATTTTGAATCCATTAACCGTTGCAAAGTTTACAAGATCATCTCCTCTCTCGTTGCGTATTTTGTATCCAAATTTGCCGACGCAATTTTCATTTCCTTGCCCTACCTGTGCGTTGAAGTCTCCCATGATAAATTGCTGCAAATTTAGATGAGTATTGTTAAATTTTCTGAATTTATTTATCCATTTCCTCATTGTTTTGTGATATTCTCCAATGTCTGCCTACTCATCCAACTCTGTATTACCTGATTGTAATGTCCTTTGCCTCGAACCGATGGTCAAATAGCAAAAAAAAAAAAAAAATCTCTGAATGTGCGCCAATTCCGTATATTCCAATGAAGCCCTAAATACCCCCCCCGAAATTAACCAACAATTTGAAAAAAAAACAAACCCGAAAAAAGCCCAAAACAAAAACTCTAAAAACAAAACCACCCCATACCCTACCCACTACTTCGTCCTAACTTTGACTTGCCATAAAAAAACAAACGAATCTAGTATTGGCTGGGTCGGTGCTCTGTCTAATCTAAGTAGTAAGTTCTTGCTGGGAGACGGGCATGAAATATTTAGCAACGAACGATGAAAATGACTTACAATACGTCATTTGATATAGTACAAGAAACAATTAATTGAATTACGTATAGCATGTTGATAAATATAGAAAATATAAGTTTTGCATCTTAGCTGAAACTAATAAGTGGGACTAATACCGTCGTCTCTGATGTTTCAGTCATCGTGAGCCAATACGCACTTTAGCGTACTTTTTAATGATTATATTTTAATCTGGTGATCTATGAATATCGTCCAGTTTTGCTATTTTTAAAACAGATCCTGACACCTCTTGATTGCAAAAATCATATCTAAAAGTTTCCTCATCACACAACTTTGACATCCGGCTGTGTGAATTTCTCTCTCTCTCTCTCTCTCTCTCTCTCTCTCTCTCTCTCTCTATATATATATATATATATATATATATATATATATATATATATATATATATACATAAATAAATATATAAGGAACAGGAGAGACTCGGGAGTGAAAGTATATGTAGACATCTTTTTATCAATTAATTAATCCGTAGAGGAATCAATCGGTGTTCAATATATTTTTTTGGGGGGGGGGATCCAATCTTCAGTGTGTGTGTGCGTTTGTGTGTGTGTGTATATATATATATATATATATATATATATATATTTGTATCTTTCAATGTGACGGTTATGTATTAAGAAATTAAGTACATTGCTTGCCCTTGGTTCTTTAATTGTCTATTCTATTTACATTGTCTAGACCAAATAGTGCATTAACCCTCTAAAGACCGAAGATAATTTCATATGGTGAGGATCGAATTCACTATGGTTTACAAAAGTATTTACTAAGCATCTTGCTAGGGTAAACTATATATATATACACACAACACACACACACACATACATACACACACACGCACACACAAACACACACACACACACATATATATATACATATATAAAAAGCAGCCTCATTTTTTTTTATTGTTGTTTTACGTTTCTTGGCCAAACGATACATCCACCGGGTAAGAACAGGAGATCATTTCAAATGAGAGTTTCAATATTACATAAAGCAATTTATATTCATTACTTTGGATCAAAATCTTTATCGAAAGAAAATAGTGGACTCGAATAGCGAACAGTTTTGTCCTTTGTCACGTTCAAGATATTTTCTCACAGCCATACGACAATATTGACCCCACTGAACGTCAAGAAGCAATGTTCTCAGTGTCGTATCAGATGCCAGACACGCCGGAACATGTCAAGGTGACTGCAGCCTTTTGACCTCAAATAATTAAGATGAAGACTGATATCATGTCTCTCTCACTGTGCAGTGTCAAGAGAGATGTGTCGGTCAAAGAGTGTAAGCTTTGGGAAGGACAAAGTAATTGAAAGACACGAAATGAATTATCACTTTAATACTGCAGCAGAAATTTCAAAGGAAATCAATGATAATCTCAACAAGGAGGTAAGCAATCGTACAGTGACTTGACGATAGAACGAATTGGATTGAAAGTTTGTACAACAGCTACTAAATTTATCATAAGTAAAAAAAAAAGGTTATACTCTAATTTGCAGGAAGGAGTGAATACAATTGAAATGAATCTGACGAGAACTGTAAATACGTCTGTGTATCTAAACTTAGTGAAGCAACCTGCAATTCCATCTCTATAAACATTTTCCAACGTATCAGTCAGCCAGCCATCTATTCTTATATCGGATAACATCCCCTGTCACACAGCTAAACGAGTGAAAGATTTTTTAAGAAGACAAATCATGCAATGGCCTGCCTAAAGTCCAGACTTGAATCCGATTAGAATCGTGGGAGATAAGAAGAGAGAAGTTCAAGGAAGGAAACCCAAGTTCTGTCACTGATTTATGGGGGAAACCGGAAGATGAACGGAAAAAATAACACCCGATCTGAGTAAAAAAACTTATTATGTCCTGCAGGCGTCGTTGTGCTGGAATTATCGCTATCAAAGATCTCTATACTCTATACTTATTGTTTTTAGTCAAATCATTCAACTTTCATCTCATGAAGGATATTGTACACCCAATTTATTCTTTTGTCCACTATGTTTTTCTCGGGTAAAAGATTTCTTACATTTCTTTTTATTCATAACCACTTTCAATGAAGGCCTTTTGAGCATGGAGTATTTACCAATAACTATGATTGCAATAAATTTCAAGATCTGGTGGTAATTATTATTGATGAAAATAACATTTGAATTAATCTTATTTTGACCGGTACTATATATATATATATATATATATATATATATATATATATATATATATATATATATATATATGCTTGAAAAAATCTATCGTGAAAAACGCTAAAACACAAATTCTAAACCCCCGGAATATAAAAGAAAAAAAATTCAAACAATAAGAAAAATAATGAAATAAAGAATCGAAAACCTATTTGGAAAATTAACAACATGTGAAAAAATCCACTCAAATAATCACCGTAAAAAAGTAGAAGAAGCCTGATATGGCACTATCCACGATAAGAAATATTCATACACACACACATACACACACACACACACACACACACACACACACACACACACACACACACACACACATATATATATATATATATATATATATATATATATATATACCACCTTCTATACTAAACTCACGGACACTCACAATTAATTTCACGCTATATCGGCCCACCTGTTATAGACCCTACCATTTTCGCAAGCTTTTAGAATCTTGAGAAATTTTTCTGCAGATAATGAACTCACCAGAATCAATATACCATACAACAACATTTCTTTAAACGAAGATATTCACTAAAAAACACAAATAACCAGATAAGAAAGGCCTCTATAATGCCCAGAGGGGAAAACCTTACACTCTTTAACGAAAATAAACCTGACTGCGTACCGTTCATACCCACCTTCCACAATACCTCAATATTTGTCATATATAAGAGATGAAATATACTGACACTCAAAACATAACTCCAAGAAATATCCCTAGAACCATGTGTCACTGCTTAACGCAGACTCCAAAACATCGGACACATGATTAGCAGTAACACTATAATAAAAAATAGTCTCACACATTGACATTCTTGAAACTATCAAAATCTTCCAACCCTGCTATAAAAAATTGTCCTTGCTACAACCTCCTTAAGCTCAACTTCACTAACACCTTCACTAGCACTACCACTAACAAGACTTTCTACTCATGCAATAATTCTCAAAGCAAAAATGTTATATACCAGAGTCTAATAGATGCAAATTACAATACACAAGCACGTTCGAGTGGCAATTCATAATTAGACTTGATAAATATAGGCACAAAATCAAATAAACTCATCATATAAACCCACTTCCAGTATATCTACACTTTTGTACTCCAAGATATAATTTTGGTACGGATGCAATTTGAAAATCACCGAAAGAATAGAAAAACAGAATAGCAGACACGACAAAATTCTAAAAGGAAATGAACATAAATGGAACTGACTTAGAACTAAACTCAACACAACATTTAACAAACCCAACCACACCGATATCTAGCATCATAATCTTCTAACTCATGACCCCCCCAACATCAACACTCTACCCCTTCATATATATCCAAAATTGGGAATTTCATGCAGTCACATAGACCCCTACCAACAGAAACTTATGTATGGCATTCCATTTGTACAATTCGAAGACATCAGACTTTTGAGAAAATCAACATTAACCGTTACAGATATAGAATATACATTTCCCTAGAGATATTCGATCATACAGAACAAATATCCTCTCGCTCCACCAGTTAGACCAATATCAGGGAACGCCTTATCCCCGAATCATCAGGTATCCACACAGTCTAATATTAACATACAACCCATCTCCCCAATATCCATGACAACCAATGTCCCCTCTGAGCAGCACAACCGATAGAACACACATGACCCGCTGCTGCTACTTTTTAAAAAATATCTAAGCTGACAACCATTGATTTCTCCAAAAATGAAACATAGTCTTAACTCATCATAATGACCCCAAAAGAATCCTCTTTCTTGATTCCTATTCTTCCTTCTAAAGCAAAACACCTGATTCTAAATTTGTTTTTTACGGAGACCCTTTAACCACTGAGAGGTACGTAAATGAAAATTAAGATAGGACCCCCACCCCGAAACGTATATGGCATATTAATTAATTAATTAATTTATGAATTGAAGTGTTAACAAATGGATTCTCGATATACTTATTCCCAGCACACACACACACACACACACATATATATATATATATATAAGTTGGCAATAAGTAAAACATCCGTAATTTAATCAAATTTATTAAGCAAACACGTTTCTTTGTCAGAGTAGTAATTTTTCTATAAAACTATATAGAAAAGTTTTTTTTTTTAAAGTAAACAATGTGCTGTTATATCGTACTGCATGAACACAAATGCTAAGTTCGATAAATTTGATTAAAGTAGAATTATTTTCCTTATTGTCAAATGTCATATATACATAATCACTATATATATATCATTTGGCCAAGACAACGTAAATAGAATAAACAATTGAAGAATATGAAGCTGCTGCAAGGATCAAATCAGTGACTGCACAATTGAAAATTTATGAGATGAGAATCTGGGCTGAAACCAGGTATTTGGAACTTTGCATTACCGTCGGCTGTTTAGCTCATTGGTAAGAGCAACACCACCTTGAAACAGTTACCTTATCGGTGCATGTTTGATTCTCGCAGCAGCTCTTTTCCCTAAAATTATTCATTCTACTTATGTCGTCTAGGTCAAGCGATATACTAACTGTATAAAGACGGAATATCATTTCAGTATAATAAAACGCAATTTATAGTTATTCTGTCGGATCATATATATCCATTTCTTAAAACATAACTGTTATACTGAAAGTAACGAATTGAGTAGATATCGACCAAAAACAAACGAAGTGAGAATTTGGGTCTTTGCATTAGCGACGTCTGTTTATCTCTGTGGTAATAGCAATGCTACGTTGATGCAACCACTCTATCAGTCGTGGGTTCAATTCTTGCATCACTCCATTTTCTTTAATTGATTTTATATATATATATATATATATATATATATATATATATATATATAAACCGATTTAACTTCAACATGCACTTAAAAAGAAAAAACAAAACAATGAAAATGACAGGATCTTAGTCAAAGAATTGTGGTTGAATGCTCCTCCAAAATTTCAAAATAGTCATTACCAACAATCTGGAATATCGGGAAAAAGTGCTTAACAAAACTATTGAATCTATGATCCCATAAAAAACGAGACGAGGTGATATTGCTATCTGTTGATCCGAGAAATTGCCAGCCTTTCAGGTCAACCGAAAGAAATATAATCGAAAACAGGGAAAGAGGTAGAAAAAGTCACTTGATCTTGCGACACCTCCTAATATCTGGATATCGGGGAAAAAAAAGATGTGAAATAAGGAAACTCACTCAATTGGCTTCTCGTAAAACAAAAAGATTGCATAAAAACGTTGGTTGGTTGTACCATCACTATTACCGTGATAAATGCAGTGGCCTGGAATGCTTCAAATTGCTTTCTTGCTTGTCGTGTGCAATCTGCTTACAAAATTCGACTTTTTTCGCTTCTACTTTAAAGGATTGTCGCACATGAAAGGAAAGAGTATGAAGACTGATTGCTGCAGGGCCAAAATCCACTTTGTCTTGTATTCCAATTTGAAATGATCATTGTAACTTTTGTATTGTATTTATATAGAATTATATAAATAATTTTTTTATGTAAATGAAAATGTAATAAGCTTGTCTGTATGGGTATGATAAATTTACACTATTTTCTAAGACGTGCCAATAAAGCTCAATCAGTAAGATATCTTGCCGCCAATAAGTTGACCGTGAGTTTAAATCACAGTAGAGGAATGTGGGTTTACTTTACTCATTTTGGTGAGGAGTGTTCTTGTTGTTCATATGATAAGAAAACAAAGTCAATTCCAGACTTTGTACTGGGGTTTGACAATGATGAAGCTCACTTAACCGATTCATATATATATATATATATATAAATATATATATATATATATATATATATATATATATATATATATATATATATATATATATATATATATCACCAGACAGGCACAGGCTTGTAAAAATGTTTATGACCAAAAAATATTAAAGAAATCAAAATTGCACTCCAACTCACCATTACGAGAATTAGAAAAACATTTCTCCCCAAATTGTGGGGAGTAATACTTTCACGACCTACTAATTCGTAGACTACCCTCTTACCGATAGAGCTTAATTGACAAGGAATAATTTAATTTCAATATATAAATACATGTATGTCAAAAAATATTCCTCAATTTTTTAAACTTATTTTATATACAATGAAAATATTTGATCGTTTCCAGAAGCCTACTCAAATGTGTATACAAACTTAGCATTTATCGACTTCAAGAAGGCGTTTGACTCAGTAGAAATCCCTAAGGTTATGGAGGCCATCAGTCGGCAAGGTGTAGATCCAGTATATGTTGAAGTGTTGAAACATATATAGAATCACGGCAGCTCATTTATCAGGCTACATAAAGACTTGGACCCCTTCCAGCTCCAGAAAGGAGTAAGACAAGGTGATACCAGCTCACCTAAAATCTTCACAGTCTGCCTTGAGATGATCTTCAGAAGGCTAGACTGGGAGAGTAAAGGAATTAAAATAGATGGTGAGTATCTGAGCAACTTCAGATTTGCAGACGACATAGCCCTTTTTTGCAGAGAACTTACACAATCTCCAACTAATGATAGATGAACTAAATGAAGAGAGCAAGAAAGTCGGCCTACACATGAACTTCAGCAAGACGAAGATCATGTGCAACAACCACATTGGAGATAAAAACACTAAGATCAAAATTGAGGACACAGAACTCGAGAGAGTAGACCACTAGATCTACCTAGGACAACGAATAATGCTGGACCTCGCATGGAGAGACCACAAAACAGCACAGTACATCCGAGAAAAGACAAGTGTTAGCAACATCATAGAATCCATTAAAAATCTCAAATGGCGGTGGGCTGGCCATGTTGCAAGAATGGCAGACGATCGATGGACATCACAACTCACAACATGGATCCCCCGAGACCACATGCGCAACCAAGGCCGGCAAAATGTTAGATGGAGAGACGAGCTAGACAAGTTCAAGAAGTACTGGCTCCGTGGCGCCCATGATAAGGAAGTGTGGCAAATCCTTAGGAAGGTCTATGTCCAACGGTGGGCGCTAAAAGACTGATGATGATGATGATGATGATGAGTCAGAATAGCAGGCAGAATGGTGCTTGACGCTGCAGCAGCCAGGCTTGTTTTTTATTTTCTCATTTTTGTGGGATTTTCTTACATCATTTTGTCTACGTACCATTTCTCCTTTCTTGGGTGTCTGTTGAGCTCTAAAATGTTGACAAATCCCCTTCAGGGGTGTGGAGGGGCGTTTCCGTTCATACTTATCACGTCTGGAGTTTGCATATTTGCTTGTTAGACGTTATTGACAGAAAATGTTTTTTTTTTTAATTGATTTCTGTTCCTGTGTCCAATCAGGTCCATATCAGTCTGACAGTTTTTGACAACACTTCAGACAACAACATCCGAGCCACAGAGTATATCTTTGAAAAGTGGAAAACAAACATACAAACAGCCAATACGAGGAAATTAGTCCGCATCAACTTTATCATCAAGTATCAACATCAGCCTTCTAGCGTCTGTCGTTCGATTCGACAGATCTTTCTATAATAGGTGTCGCCCAGCCAATACTACCTAGTCTGTCATGCAATCTTATTTTTTGTTAATCACAGTTTCTCGTATGATCTCTGGGAATCCACGTTGTGAGTCGTGATGCTAAGTGGTTGTTAGCAATTATTGCAACATGGTCAGTTCATTGTCATTTGCGTTCACTGATAGATTCTATCATATCTCTATTTCCTGTTTTTATCCTCTAATATACCGTTTTGTTTCGTGGTCTCTGGATGTGATGTTGAGCACGATTCTTTTATGTGCATATTGTCGAGTTCTCACTGTGAAGGTCAATCTGGTCAGGTCTCGTGTTTCAGCTCTATCAGTGATTGTCAGGAGGATGCATTGATAGTCTCTCTTTCTTTTTACAAATAATGAGATTTTCGAGAATTATTATATTTTTATTAAAAATCTGTCATCTTTTTCTTGAGGATGTCGCTTTGCTGTCTAATGTATTTTGAATCTGGAGAGGTCAAACACATTACGTATTGATCGAACCTCTAATTGCCTGCTTCGCACAGGCCCTTGAATAGGCATATTTGAACTTGAGACACTGATATCATACGCTTTTCAAAAGTTCACTATACGTCACTTTTTTGCTCTTACGAAAAAGGCAGAAGGTAAAAAGAGCCCAGTGTTTGATTTGCAGAGAACTTTTGTAGAGGCATCACACAACATTTTCCTCTGTAATTTCATCATGTACCCTCTACCACCCTGGCCTCCGTAGACTCGGCTTAATATGCCATAATCACCACCTCTGGGTCTGGCAACGGTTAAAAATGTTTTGCGTAAAAATAAATAACCTCTTAAATAAAATAAAAAAAGAAGATTTTCCCTCTTTAAGGAACGCTCTACTTTTGGATAGCCGTGGAAATCTGTTTTCCCAAATCGTTCAATATGCACATCATGATTCCTTCAGCAACAAGATATCTCAATAACCCCCTTAGACTAAGTGGATTCCGACCTATTTGCTTCAACGGATTTTAAAAAGAATTCCAGAAAGATTCATCTGCTGAATATTCTTACTCAAAAGTGGGTGACTGGTTTATATATCTAGTGTAGTGTTGCTGTGTAGGACACTTAAAAAAAAGAAGAATCATTTTAAGGCAACTGGTTACACTGGGATATTCCTAGTGTTATGTGCACTTCGCTCAACGCTTTGGGCTTGGTGTCCAACTACGCTGAAGCAAAGAAGGTAACTTCGAAACAGCGAAGTGGACAAGTAGCTAGTGTCTCAGGGATTGCATTCCTAATTTCATTCCCAACGAGTGTAGCCTTGTGCAAGCTAGGCTGGATAAGGGCACATCGATATAGAGCGATATTCAGCAAACTAATCCCTGTGAGTTCAATGTTCACTTCGTGCACCGCAAATGTGGGCTTATAACATAAGCTTAGTAAATACTAACCTGTAGGATTCATTTATTGTTTCACCAAAAGATCAAGTGTTTCCTCTCAGCCCTGGTTGGAGTGTGCATCCTCATCATCAGTCTTTTATCTTCTGTTGCAGGAAAAGTTTTCCCAGGATTCACCAGATCTCTTTATCATGGGAGTCACAAAACCAATTATTTCTGAACTTGTCTAGTTAGTCTCTCCATCTTGTATTCTATCGGCTTTGGTTACGCATATGACCCCTGGGGATCCATGTTGTAAGTTGTGATATCAATTGGTTGTCTGCCATTCTTACAACATGACCAGCTAATCGCCATTTCAGTTTTCTAATTGATTGTATGATGTTTCGAACTCTTTTTTTCGTCCTAATATATTGTGCTGTCTTGTGACCACTCCATGTGAGGTTGAGCATGATTTCTTCATGTACACGTTGAATGCGGATCGGTCTCTTGGTTAGGTTTCATGTTTCTGCTCCATAGGTGACCATCAGGAGGATGCATGGACCGTTGATCCTTCTTTTTAGGACAAATGGGGTTTTTGTTTTTCTGATTTGATGGTTTATTTTTTTGTGCTATTCGTGGATTGATATTTCCATTGACTGACTCAATTTTGAAGCTGAATGCCTTTTACTCATTGGTAATAATTTACGTTTTTTTCTTCGCTTGCTTTTTTCTCTTTTACGAGCAGTATGTATTGAAATGAAAAGAATGTTTCTCCTTGTTTTATATTTTGGGCAGAGGAAGTTGGCTCGAAGAATACCTTCAAAATAAAATCATGCCCCTCTTACGGTGCATGTGCTTTCCCATGTTATTTTCTTAAATAATGGCGTTTTCTTCTTCTTCTTCTTCTTCTTCTTCTTCTTCTTCTTCTTCTTCTTCTTCTTCTTCTTCTTCTTCTTCTTCTTCTTCTTCTTCATGGATAGTTATGTGCGTTGAGGACAATCCTATGCACAGATTTCTAACCGAGGTTCAATTTTCCTCATGTTTGGTTGTATGTTAAGTCGTCTCACTGTATTTGCGCGTTAAACTTGAATCAGATTCCACCCTCAGGATCGAGATTATCTTCCAAAACCTAAACAGAGAAAATAAAGGAATCACAAACGATTGCAAATAACAAACGAACCTCAGATTTGCTGATGATATCGAGATTTTTGCTGAGATGTTTGTACTCTTGAAATTATTCCCCAACTATTGCTAACCGCACTGAATGGAGAGAGCAAGAAAGAACGTCCCCATATAAACAAGTGGAACATGTTGAAGACGAACCCACAACACTCAAAATCGAAAACAGAGAACTGAAAGAAGATTATACCTAATGCAACGAATCTCCATGAAATCCTCAAAGGGAAAAGAAATCAAGTGGAGAATCATTCTAGGATGGCAAACTTTCAGTAAAACAAGCTCAAAGGTATACAGACAATTCATCTTCCTAATAGTCACCTATAGAAATGAGACATAGAACTTAACCAAGAGACTGATGATCAAACCAAGAACCATGCAACGTACACAGAAGAGAATCTTGTTCAACATCACATGAAGAGACCTCAAAGCGGCTCAATAAAAGCAGGAGTCCGAAATATCATTAGAATCTATTAAAAATGGTAAAGGGCTGGTCGTGTTGCAAGAATGTCATACGAAGGCTGTACATCACAACTTACAACATGGGTCCCCAGAGATCAAATACAAAATCGTGGCCGGCAGAATATAAGACGGTGAGACAAATTACACGAGTTCAGAAAATATTGGCCTATGGTAGGCAGGTCTTGCTTATAATGAACGTACGGAATACAGACACTGGAGTTCAGTTTGCATAATATGGAGATTTCAAAATCAAAAATGGCATACGTTACTGTTATATCGTTGAGTTTTTAGTTGCCTATAGCTGTGTCGGAAGTGCTTGTGTAATAGTTATGTAAACATTTATTTATTAAGTGGAAAATAAGGATATACTTGTATTTAAATAAGATTTACTCTACTTACATGTTTTGCCTTCCGGCTTCAGCGAAATTTAATATGAAACATATCGAAATGTTCGTTATTTCTAGTTACAACGGCTCACGATAGTATTATGCGTGTGCTGCAAATGTCAAGTATTTCAAAAGAGCTGAGAAACCGCAATACTAAAATGGATCCATACATTCTGAAAATCAGTATTTGCAGTCAGGAACAAGGGCTATGATGGATTTTTTAGAGTTTAGTAAAATTTCATTTTACTGTTTGTAAGGTTATTTTTAGGCTGCTTGTAATTGATTATAATAATGTTTGCTGATCCAAATTTTATGCTGTTAAATCATTTATTTGGATAAGTGACGGGATATGCTGAAAAATTCTGGTCATTGTTCACAATACATTGTATTTACTGCTCACTTGTTATGATATCGTTTGACGTTGTTACTCGAACTAAACGGACCTTTCAATACTGTTCCATATGAAATTGCGTCTTTGATAAAACCTTGAAGGCAAAACGTGTTAGTAGAATAAATTTGATCTGAATACAACCATTTTCCTGTTTGTTAAC
>OY735198.1:80818727-80836227 GCA_963457665.1 Thysanoteuthis rhombus
TTATATTTTTAAATAATCATCATATATACAATACAAAAATCGTAGTGATCATTTTTTGTCAGACTTGAAGTTGGAGTGGAATTTACCCCTGCTGCATCCGCCCTTGTTTTCTTTGATATTACCAAACATTTCCTTAAATAAATCACTAAAAAAAAAAGAAAAAAAACCCCAAAAAACCGGTGACATTTTCCGAAAAGAAAACTAGTTTTATTTCAGAGCATCAAAAGAAATTGCTTTGTTTCATTTCCCGTCTCATCAATGCCCGACCCTTCATTTGACGCACGTTGCTTGGTCGATTTATCATTTTGCTTACACACCACCTTGCCGATATCAACCCCGAAATGGTGACAATTTGCTGCCTCTTTTTGACGTTTCATTACTTACAAAAAAGCCGGTAGACTTTTTTCCATAATTAGAGCGATCGGTCTATGTTTGCAATTCATGAAAAAAAAAAGCATCCATGGCAAAATTTACTAACGTATAATTAATTTACGATAAGATTAAGTATTTACAATTTATATCTTGAGTAAGATTCATGGAGAAAATAAATCTAAATTCTGTTAATAAAATAGAAATCCCTATGAAACACGAGGACGGTAGGTTTTTTTCAAACTGACAACTTCTTCAATAAAAGGAAGGTCTTATGATCGAAAGCACAAAAAATTACTGGGTAGAAATTCTTTCCTATTTTTTCATGGAGGGGTTCCCGTATATCAGAAATTCCGTGTCATTGTTTGTTTTATAATGGATTAATTTTAAATGAATTCAGTGTTATCCAGGATGAAATAATGGAAGTTTCATCAATTGTATGAAAAAATCATAAGTTTTATTAAATATATAAAAACCACCTGATGAAGAGGTGTCCAGTTACGCAGGGATATTGACAATTGCAGAGAGAAATAAATAACCAAAGTTTTTATTAAGTTCATAAAATCAGAAATTAGAAATTTATTGGGATCAATATGAAATAAAAACGACAAAAATGAACAAAAATTTTCAGAATGAAATCGACACTAATATTTTAAATATTGCGTTTTTATTATATTAAAAACAACGGCATCACACTCCTGAAATATGGAATATGAATAATGAAATAAATGTAGTAACGCCGAAATTAAGATATGTTTTGTATCAACTCAGTCGGTTGACTCTTGAAGTGCGTCCATCTATCGTTGAGCACTAATGTTAGTGCGTCAACATACTGATATAGGAACTATTTGTCATTGTTTATATCAGGAGGGTTATTGTAATTGTATTGTGCCGTTGATTTTTTTAGGTTATAAATAATGGGCACCGAGTTCAGTTTTACAAGTTGAATATTATTTTAACCCCTTTCAATTATGCAATCGGTGACGTCAGAAGCACGGTGAGTTGGTAGGAAGTTTTGACATTTGTAAAGCTTTACTTAGATGCTCTACGACAGTTGGAGATATATAACTATTTTAGCTTATTATATTACTGGGATCAACAACTTTGTAATGTCACTCTTTTGATTTTTGAAGTTTTGTCTATGGTTTACATTTATCATACGATATGTTACTGCTATGGTCAATTATTGAGATTGAAGGAAATAGGTTTTAAATAATTACTCTGCAGGAAAATAGTGTTTTTATTTGTTCATCTGTACACAGTCAGTTTAAAAGTAATTACTAGTTCTTAGAAAAACAAATATTGTCTAAAGGTTTTGGTCTCTCGTTGACATAAGTAAATTTTGGAGTATCAGTTGTGGTATCATTTGCCTTTTCAAATTAATGTCCAAATGGCGACCTCTTTGAGAATATTTGATATTTTCCACTGTTCACAGATATATATAGTGCCCAACAATGAAATAATATGTTGGTATGCATACAATTAAACAAATTATACAATGTTCGTATGGGCAAAAATTAAACAAATCGTGACACAAAAGACTATTTAAAAGTAATCAACAGCTCAATGGCCCACAAAGAAAAAGGTCAAAGGCCCACGAAGAAAACGTCAACACCAAACAAAAGAGCCACGGCCCACCTGTTGCTATCCCCTAATCAGAGGTATCTTAGTGGAGGACTTAATTTGGACTGACTTTGCTTATCTGGAAGTGATCTAACGAGACTTGCTTCGTAAAGTGCACAGGATGGCCAATACAAAATGTTTGTGAGAGTAGTCTGCTTATCTTCACTCCATCAGACATTGGTGGGAGATGATATCTAATTATAGAGCAATCAAAAATTACCTGGAGATTCAGTTAGGCAATAGCACATAAAAATAATAGTTATACGATCATCGAGAAACTTTGATCATCTGGTTTTTGATTGCAGTAAAAAAAGGTGTCAACTCGTATCTGGGAGTTTTTCGGACGATTGAATTCACTCTTGTTGTTTCTACTGATACCAGGACTTTTCGACCAACTCATCCTCTTCAGGCGTAATATTTGAATGTGATGGTGGTTAACGGATTTCTTTCCAATTGCAACAATGTTTATAAAGTATGATTCAGGTTCTTTTCTCTCCTTTCCAAGTTAGACCAGGATTTTCATACGTCGTCCTTTTTGAGTAGCAGAAACTGCATTGAGTTAAGTTCTGCAGTTGTCTGACATAGACTCAGCCAATATAATGTAAGCCGCTTCTTTGGTTTTTCTCGATTTCAAACGGGCATGTAGACTTCTTCCCAGGGAGGATGGTGTTTGCCTCTTGGACCAATAGAGTAAAGAAATACTCCTCAAGGAATAGACGGCACCCAAGCGAGGGAGAGAATACATCACAATCGAAGATTAAAACACCACTTCCAGGAATCCAATTGAAAAAAAGAAAAAAGCTCTCCAGATCAGCATGACACCTGATGTTGACAAATGGGGAATTACAAGACGCTAAAGAAGTCATAAAGCTGTATATTTGAAAAAAAAACAAACAAAATTTATCCAAGTTAAAAGAAAAACTTAATAAGTTCATAAAACGCAATATGACCGAGAGAGTTTAGCATGAACCGATGGAAACACTGGTTGACAACAGTAGCTAACATCTCAATGACTCTGAAAATGCAATGCTTAATTAGAGGACTGAGGTTTGCAGTCTCAAACAAGCGAGTTCAATATTTAGACCTGATTACTTCACGCTGTACAGAATAAAGCAGGCAGTTGATATATATATATATATATATATATATATATATATATATATATAGTTTTTTGATAAGCTTATCACTTTTTCTGGACATACTGCGAAAAAGGTGGATGTTGCACTGCAGAGTACGAGAAAACAACACTCGAGGGTTTTCATCTAAATTTCATCTGGAACCACCCATCCTGTGTTGAGAGTGGGTTTGAAATTCTCTTCAATGACTTTAAAACAGGAGCAAAGGAACCATAAGGAATGGTACACTCACAGGAAAAAAAAAAAGCTACTCTGTCCACGTTGTCGACGGGGAGGAAAACTGGGGGAAGAATCACTAACAATACTACTAAGGGTACTAAATATGTTACTACCACCCGGAAAGTTTTATCAGAACGTATAACAAAGGGTGTGGAGACGTCTAAACATCTGGGTAACTTTTAGTAGTCATTTTACACTTTGAAACTTGCACATTAGTTGGATCGCCACGAGTTAAAATCAATAACTCTATTTACATTATTCCCTGTAAATGTGGGAAGAATTTGAAAGGGGAAACTAGCAGCCCTCGCAAAATCAGAATATGAAAAAATATTAAAAACTAAATGAAAAATCTGAAATGTCTGATCACATCTGGAGAGAGAAAGAGAGGCAGACACTATCCGTTCTGGGAAGAAGTCGATACAGGGGACGCCGACGGAAACTGATAAAAAGAAGCAGCATACATCAGTATGTCATACCAATGTGGAATTCAATCCGACGCTACTCGAAATGGACAAATTATGGAATTCCTTGAAGGAAGACACCTGGATCCTTCGTTATCCATCACTGCCATCGGAAAATATTCCACTTACTACCATAAAATTCGAATATTCAAAATGGCTCCTGAATGGAACGATTGAAAGGTTGAGTTAAAAACATAAACGACAAGACAGAATTCTATCGTATATAAAAAAAAAACTCTTGGAATATTGGAATATTAATGACCAATCTCAAAACTACAGACACGCCCTGGGAAATTTGAAAAACATTAAAATCAAACAACCGTCCGACAATTTGGATCCCCAGATATCCTATGCAAATTTTTGATTAATAAATTACCCCTGTCTACAAAATTGCAATATATGTATTTGGTCGTGCCTGTCCGTCTGTCTGTGCAAGTGATATCTCCACAACTATTTCATATATTTCAATGGAACTATGGAGAAGGTTGAGCAATGAGATGAAGGAGATGTGGTTAAATCTGGATCGGATCCAAGATTTCTTTTCAAATAGGGAAATATTCTTATGCGTTTTTTTCTATAAGTTTATGCATACGTTCCTGGCTGTCCCCGCGATATCTCTGAAAGTTTCAATAGAATTCTATGGGGGAGTGAAAAATAGGTTTTAAATGAAATGATTAAATTTTAGAGCAGACACAAGAGCATTTACCTTACCTAAATCGCAGTTCTATGTCCAACCTTGATGACATCGCCAACATTTTGCCGATATCTCTGGAAGATTCTAAATGAATTTCACTGTAATTGTAAGGGTGAAAACAGACTGCGAAAGGACTGTTCAGGGCGGATCCATGCACAATTACAACCTCTGATAATGGTGATGACAGATGTATGCACGCTTTGGGTGATTTTCAGTGTAATTCTGAAAATCGGGTGGTCAGCATCAATATGAATGTTTTGTTTGGGTCGTCAATGTGAATGTAATCCTTTAAGGGAAGGGGTAAGAATCTAGATGCTTTGATGGTTTTGTCAGCGGAAATCTGAATGATTGAATCGGTTATACACTGTGATTATTGATGCTTTCATCGATGATCAATGTGACACACTGGCTTGAATGGTTATTGTCAATCTGAATCTTAGTATCGGGCGGTCAGTGTGAATCAATGCGAGGAGTGGGTGGTCAGTTTAAATCTGGGTACTTAAATGGAGTGGTCAATCGAATGTTTTGATGGGTTGGTCAGAGTGATTCTGAATGCTCGGATTAGGTGATCAACATCATAATCTTTTCTCTCCGTCGAGAAAAATCATACATCATTATCATCATCAGCAGCAGCAGTAGCAAAATCCTTCTAGCGTGCGTAATTGAACATAGACCTTCCCTAAGACTCATCTGACCCTTATATCGTAGGCGTTGCAGAGCCAATACTTTCTGAACTCATCTTGTTTGACACGCTTATTTTTAGCCAGTCACATTGTGAGTGGTGATGTCCAATAGTTTTCTGGCATTCTATCAGCATGACTGGTTCTTTGTTTTTTTTTCAATTGATTCCATGATATTGTTTTTTTCTCTATAATATACTGTACTGTCTCGTGATTTCTCCATATGATGTTGAGCACGATTTTCTCCAGTGCACGTTCCAAGGTTTTCTGTTTGAGGGTCAATCTTTTGAGCATCCAGCGGAGATGGAGCTTATGCAAAATAACCATCTCTTTAAATCCTGTTTCGTCTGTACAATACTGCAGTGTTTTGTGCTTTTTCCATGTTAAATTAAACCAGATTGGCTTTACTGAAGGAAAGAGCATTATCAATATTAGAGGTAGGTAATAAGAATTGCATTAAAATTTGTGGCTCTTGTTTTGCTAGATTTCAACACCATATTGCTTCAAACTTTAGAGGAATCTTTTTTTTAAATAAAAAAAGGTAAGGGCAATGTGAAATGATTTGGTAGAATCAGTTAATCTTTGGAGTGTCAGAAAAGAGAACTTCTGTTATCTTGCTTGGGAAAGCACCAGGTGTTGCATTATTGTCGTAATACAGGTTTATTGCCTTTAGCTATTGTTATGGTTTAGGATGGACAGCCAAAAGAAGATAACAGATTTGCTTAACATTTGCTCTATAGTTGATTGATTTGTCCACACGACGTTCGATATTACCCAGTGTGTAAAAGAATATGTAACGAAGGGCTACCGCACTCAATATGATTCCGATCTGATGTTTAGAAGTTGTCAACCAAAATCGTCAAAAAAGGTTTCTCCTGTTTTCAAGCTGTTCTGGTAGAGTTAACGCACACCATTTTGTTTTGATCTGATAATTGAAAAACTGCCAACGAAAATTGTTACGAAAAACTGTCAAAACAGGTTTCTTCAGTTTTTAAGCTGATCGACTGGCTTGTTATCCATCTATGTATATATGTATCAATGGTGCACTTTGCACCAATAGAGCTAGAGGGCTGATAATTTTCAATATCTTCTCTTCTTTGATTTCTACAAAAATGGCTGAAAATTTAAATATTTACTGTTTGTTACGTCTAGGGAAAATACTCCGTACGATAGGTTTCTCGTGATGGTGAGAATTCAATTTACAATGTGAATTCATGCTAGATTGGTCCATAGTTCATATCCGTTTGATTTTTGAAAATCCAAACTTTTTAGTGATTCAACAAAGGACAGGAGATGTAACTTATTCATTGATGACTACTTATCATAACTTTTATTATTGATCACAACCAACACTGCATGCTGCCAAAAGGGGTTGGTCACAAGACTTCCATCTCAAAACTGATATGTATCAATAAGAATGTGGCCGGTCTCTTCTCGATGCTTTGGTTGGTGGGATGCTTTTTTTCGGTGCCTGTTGTCAGTGTTCAGACCTGATAAGAAAAACAAGAATTTCCAATGCTGCTCCCTAGAGTAAACATCTTCATTGGTGCACAGCTGTCTCACAGTCTTATCTGTACTTACATGGCAGTCGCTAGGATACAAGTACGTAGCAGTTATTAAAGCACACATGGGTTCGATATGTGTAGTCAATGATTAAGCATACATAAGTATTCAGGTATTCAGTTCGATACACGCTCTTACCAATTAGGATTATTGAGGTAATAGTTTGGTTTGATAACTGGATGAAGTGTGATTAAGGTCAATCATTATTAGGGTCAGTTTGATGAATGAAAGAACTAGAAAAATCTTTGTTCCAGCACAGGACCATTGGATTATTGAAAACATGTGATTAAAAAGAAGGGTGTATAACCAATGTATCCTCCAAATAGTCACTTATGGAGCTGAAACATGGAACTTAATCAAGAGACAGATCCGCAAATTGAAAACTATGGAACGTGCACAAGAAAAAATTATACTGGGCCTCACATGGAGAGACCACAAGACAGCACAGTACATTCAGGAAAAGACAAGAGTGAGGGACATCATAGAGTCCATTAAAAAATCTCAAATGAAGATTGGCTGGCCATGCTGCGAGAATGGTGGAAAACTGATGGACAGCACGACTCACGACATGGATTCCCCGAGATCACATGCACAACCGAGGCTGGCAGAATGTTAGATGGAGACACGAGCTGGACAGATTCAGAAAATGCTGGCTCCACAACGCCCATGATAGAGAAGTGTGGTGAATCCTGAGGAAGGTCTATGTCCAATGACGGACGTTAAAAGAGTGATGATGATGATGATGTTGATGATGATGATGATGATGATGAATGTTTTGATTGGAGGATTCCACTTTGTTTCATCAAACTTGTAGCCATGTATTGTAGTTTAATTGTGGTCGTAATTCTGAGGTTAGAATTGATATGTAGACGAGAAGCTTTCTCTAATTTGGTGTTATTTCTCTGAATTTGATAGGAACTGCCTGATCCAGTTACAAATGATGACAGATTCACTTAGAATTTTTTGATTTGATCTTCTTTTCATTGTAAATTTTGTCAAACTCCGCTGAGTCGACTTCATTTTCCTAACTTAATAACATTGACGGGTTCAGACTTCCGATCAAGACTGAAAAGTAAACAGTTTTATATGATTGAGAGATAGAGAAGGGAAGATTACAGATTGTATTCCCACGTCATCAATTATCAAAAAAAAGGGGGGCGGAGAAAGAAATAGAGGAAGAAAGGGAAACACAGAGGGGAAAAGAGAAATGGAGAGAGAAAGAGAAAAAAGAAAGTCGTGGACACAAGATTGAATTATCTGATGATGCTAAACAGATTCTTCCATTTTGAATTTATGATTTTTTTTTTGAAAATTTACTCCTGAAGTAACATTTATCGTATGTAATCGTAAGATTATTTGCAGACAAACTAATAAAACTAGGTTATTATTTTTTTCTCAACTCAGTAAGTAATTTTTCAAGTTGGTCTGGTCTAACAGTTTTTCAATATAAAATTCTTTCCTTTTCCTCTGTTCTCTATTTTCTCCAGCTACAACCGTCCAGAGTAGAAACTTGGAATTTTGTACACACACTCCCCTCAATGAGTACGGAAAACATTTGTTTGTTTTTTTTTGAAAATGCGGCTTTGGCTGGATAGTCGGGTTTAGAGCGGGGTTCGATCCTGAAGTAGACTGTCTTGTTTTTGCCTTTTATAGCAATGCTTGAGCCGTGTTTAAGTTGATCAAGCAATGTTGAAGAACCGGCTTCCTACGAGATTCCTGTGAATATCCTATCCTTGGGATTTGTCTGACCGTGACAACGTCTCACTGGTAAGGCTACGGAAACTAACCAGCAGACGTCATTAAACTTTTATCTTGCCACAATTATCATCATTCACACACCCATATTGTTTGTTTACCCTTAGTAGGAATAATCAACTATATGTAAACATATTTGTAAAAATCTCAATGGTTGAGTGTCTGTGCATGTCCATGTATATATGCAGCAAGATAACTCGAAAATTGGCAATTGTACAAAGTTGATATTCGTCATATAAAGTAGTTAGTGCATCAAGCATTGCAGTATTGAGTTTGGAGTTCTCGGATCTGCATTTACCGAGAAATATGATAAAAATAAATAAGTGAAACATTACATAAAAAAAATTTATCAAAAATTATATAAAATATCAAAATTGTCGGCACTTTTAGTAACTTAAATATTTTGAAGCTGCAGTTTGGTACGTCGAACAGGAACTTATTTTACATTGACTATTATAGCAAGCTTCTCCAGACACCATTAGGCCCTCTCCCTTCCAAACATTCACTATGGGAAAGGGCACTACCTTCGTAGACCTGATAATCCTAAATTGTCTGAATTTCTTTGATGAGTTAGTATCATAATAAAATATTTTTTCAAAGCTTATTCTTCGATCCTGTTGAATGTGACAAAAACAGAATTGTAATTATGAGTCCACTAACCACCATGAAGCTAACCGCAGATAGTGGGCAACACTCAAAGAGGAACTGCAGATAAGGGGGGATATTTGAAAGGTCAACTCCAGATATGGAAGCTCCACTGGAAGGGGAGCCGTTGGTAGGAGGGGGCTGCTCGAAGGGAAACTATACATTATAGAAATAACATAAAAAAAGGAGCAATTTATTCTATATTCCAATGTTTTTGGAAACTTGTGGTGTAATTTTATATCTAACACGAGACCTGATTAAAAAAAGAGAGATTAAATGATTGTTTTTTGATGGCGGAAAGGCACGTAGCACTGAAAGGGGAACCATAGAGATTTTTTATTGCGTGAATTGACTGATATAAAGAATCAATGACGTCAGTTAACTGTGGTCTAAAACATAAACAAAATAGAAATCATTAGCCAATACAATATCATTCATGTTTTAAATTCAGAAGTCTTAGATTTCATTGCGTGGTAATAGGATCAAGGAGTTTAATTATATTCAACGTTGATTAACTGGGGGAAATTAATAGAAATTCGGTAGAACAAGCTCAACCTTCAAGAACAAGAAAATCCAATTAGACCCAAAGAGAAGGGTGTATAAACAGTAGACCTTTCCGATGGAGTGGAAATATTGAATTTATCTAGAAGATTCACTCTCAAACTGGGAATCATGCAACGTGCAGAGGAGAGAATCATGCTCAACACCACTTGAAGAGATTACAAGACTGCACACAATAATAGGAAATTCAGGAGTCAGTGGTGTCATAGAATCCATTAGAAAACTCAAGTGACTATGGGCTGGTCATGTTGCAAGATTGGCAGACAGCTATTGGACATCATGACTTACAACGTGAATCCTAATAGATTACATATGAAACGGGTCGAAAAAATATAAGGTGGCGTGAAAACTAGACAAGTCAAGAAGGTACTGGCTCCGTGACGCCCATGGTAGAGACGTCAGGCAAACTTTGGGGAAGGACTTTGTCTACTAATGGACGCTAAAATACTGCTTGCGTTCCTTCATCAGTCGTTGACACAGTCACAATTATAAATGTTGCTTCTGCACTGTTTCGGATGATATTAAGGGTAGATTTTTTAATATATTATCGACTGAAGATAATTACTGCAACTTCTGGATTTTATATACAATTGGTAAAAAATTATAAAACAATGTGTATTTTGTATGATTGTATTTATTTATTGGAATTAAATAAGCTCGTACGTATCTATAGGATACATTTTCCATAGTATGTAAGATTTGTCAATTTTGGCTTCAGTCAGTTAAACGGCCTCCTGATAATAAGTTGGGTGTGAGATCAAATCACGGTAGGAGAGTATGATTTTTGCATATTGGGTTCCAATTCTCATTTCGGCGAGGATTGCTCTTGTTACGGTAGGAAAATAAAGTCAACTCAAGTGTTGGATCGTTGTTATTAATTTTATCCTACTATATACTTCATTGTTGTTGCTTATCTTTTTTAATCCTAACTAAACTCTGGCCGGGTATCCTTCAGCAGTGAGCAAATAAATTACCGACTATCCATATTCTGAAAATATGGTGAACCATACCTGTAATTTCAATATGAGCTAGTTTGCCGGGCTTGGCCTAAAGAGGGCATCGGAAGAGTTGTGCAGTTTCATACACAACAAAGTAAAGAAGAAAGTCATTGAGAAATCAGCGTAAGTGAATCAAATATAGTACAAACTTATCACAGTGAATAATTGAACAACAGTATTATCGAAATTTCACGTCAAGTAAAAATTCCACGGAAGGACAAATATAGTCAGAATGAGTTCTAGTTATTAGATAACCTGCGTTTTCCAATTTAAAACATCTAAAATGGAGTAAAAAACATCGATATTCGAGAGAATCTAGATGTTATACAATAATTAGTCAGTATAAGGCTCTAAAAGGTTAAAAAAAAAAAATTGTGTCCCCACCCACTCCAAATTAACATTTGTAGAAGTGGAGTAATGATGCCAAATTTGAAGTTTGTACACAAAACAGTATGGCCTGGAGCACTGGAAAACGTAAACACACAAATATACAGATACACACACATATGAGGATGGGTTGAATCCTTGGCCAAATTCAGTGGCTTCAGTTGTTCAATTTCATAAATGTATTTAGTTATTAGAATGAAATAAACCCTGGCGTATCTGTTAGATAAATTTTCATCAACATATAAGACTTGTCAATTTAAATCAATCAGTGAGACAGTTTCGGCCATCCGATGGTCGTGAGTTCAAATCACGGTAGGGAATGTGATTCTTACACATTGGGTGCGGTTATCTCTTGTTTTAATTCTTGTTCCGGTGGCAAAATGAAGTCAACTCCATTTTCAGAGTTTGACAAAACTTTCTACTAACAAGACGATTAAAAATTGTCAAACGAATTGTGAACAGTGAGTGATCTTACCAATTTGTATATGGAAGCCTGCGACAAACCATCATTTCGATTTAGTTAAAATCAATACATAAATACGTTCGTTCGCACTTCACCTACCTACATACTTATCTCCTGAGAGTGTAATTCGTCCTATAGTCTCTCCACCTCAGATCACGCAAACTGTTCTGTTCCACTTCACCTCGAATGATTCTACTGAACTGAAAACAAAATCTATTTATGCCATTTAATTCATAGCAATACAAGAGGCTTAGTTAGTGCGCAAACAGGTGCACATATCTATACCTCTATCTCTATCTATCTATCTATCTATCTATCTATCTATTAATATATCAATATATATATATCGATTCATATATATTGATATATATATATATATATATATATATATATATATATATATATATATATATATATATATATATATATGCGTCTGTGTATGTGTTGCCTGGCATTACACTTTTGTTATTTTTTGAAATTTTCTCAATACATAAGTATCATGTTGAAAGAAACAAATAGAGCATATATAAACGGAGAATAAACGAGATGAGAATTTGGAATGAAAACAGCAGCTGTTTAGCCAAATAGTAAGAGCAACACTTCGTTGGAACAACTGACCTACCGGTTACTATTTGATGTCCTATCTTATTTGATTGTTTATTCTATTGACGTAGTGATGTATTAACCGTGTAATGACAGGGTATCATTTCAAATATGAGTTTCAATATAATATGATGCAATTTCTAATTACTTGCACTAATATTATTGGGCTTATTTGAGTTGGTCTACCGCATGCATGTGCCAACCATGTGGTATACATTGACCAAAGGTGAAGCATGAACAACCAAACTTTCAAATGTAATTAAAAGGAACGGCTACCAAATCTTTTCATATGTTAACCAAAATAGATGGGGTAGAATGTATGTTACATACACCTGTGTTCAAGTGTCATTTTATGAAGGTTGATAGGATGTCAAAGATAACAAAAGTTGCAAACCCCCATTTTCATAAACAACTTTGGGAAATGTTCAGAAATTTCTCACCAATTGTTCTTGATGTTTGCTGGCTCAGCATGAGCAATGATCACAGAAAATGGCGTCCATCGACGAAAAGACGGTTTCATATGTGATTGGATAGAACCAAGCTCTATAATATTGATTTATTTCCAAAATGAAAGAAAAAGGTGAATTGTTATCATAGACATGTTGTGTGAGCACCGGGCCTTCATGAAAACGCTATTTTCCATTGAAATAAATAAATGGGTGCTTTTAGGATTGATTAAGAGATTTGAGTATCGATTGGAAGTCTTTGAAGATGCGGGTTGGCGAGTCGATCATAAATAATCTCTGGAGTGAGTCCTGGGTGTTGCGTTTGAAATCACCGGATCGGAGACACAGAATAGAAGCTTGTGTTCAATCATAACGGACACAAGATTAGAGTTGAAAGAAAAAATCAGTAAAAGCGATATAAGATAAGTAGAGAGAGAGAGAAGGAGAGAGAAAGAGAAAACAGGAAAGATATGTAAAGAGAGAGAGAGAGAGAGACAGACAGAGACAGAGACAGAGGGACAGAGAGAGAGGAGAGCATGAAACAAAAAAGAGGGGAGATAGATAGGTAGTGGGAGAAAGGGAGGGATTGAAGAGGAGGGAAGGAGAAGGAGAGATATAAAGAGAGTAAGGGGGACAAAGGGGAAAGGAAAATTGGTGGGAAAGATATAGATCGAGGAGGGATAGAAAGAGAGGAAAGGTATAGATGGAGGGGGATAGAGAGAGAAAGAGAGGTAAGGGGATAAGTGATATAAATAGATGGAGAGACAGACAGAGAGAGAGAGAGAGAGAGAGAGAGAGAGGGAGAGAGAGAGGATAGAAGGAGAAATAGAAAAGGATGAAAAATTCTTTTTCCTTTCACTTTCTTTTTTTGTTAGAAACCCTTGACCAAAATTGTCACCAAAAAGTTTGTTCTTGAAGCTTGTCTGGCTTGTTAGATATGCATGTGTAAGTGTACCATGCATATCCAGGTCACACAAATGGAGCTAGAGGGCTGAGAATTCAAACATTTACGCTCTATTTTTACTTCTATGACTATTTTCCACCTTCATATTTGTTGATGGATAGTCATAGAATATTAATGATCAGTAAAACTTAACCTAATAGAAATGAAAGAAACAAAAACAGAAAATGAATTAGTTTGAAAGAAATCTTTTCAAAATAGTCCCTAAATAGGTTTCTAGTTGGGGTTGAATTTACTATTTATGTTAAATCGATCACTAGAATGTGCTCGCTTATTTTCTTGTAAATTCGAATTTGTTTTGGGATCCAGACAAAAAAGACAGAGAAGTACCTTATTTATTGATCACTCGCATCCAAATCTCTTGATTGATCACCCTCAAATCACGGTGCGAAAGAGACATTGGTCACGTGACAGTTTCCATTAATGTCTTTGGGTAGGTTTCTTTGTTCACACCTTTTTGATCCATCGATACAATGCGTTAGGTTGCTATTCATGGAATGTCGTTTTTTTACTACATCATGATAAAGAGGGAACGAATTGCTGAAGTAATTTCAGTTTTTGAAAATCCAATGTAAATTAACTTATGGTACGATATCTTTTGAAGTTACCAAGCCCTTGGCAGCCTATAGTTAGACACACCGTACTTTATAGCATATAAGGCGCGACCCTTCTTTCTAATTCATGTTTTGGGAGGGAAATACTTTTTCTGTTATTTACCAACGTTACTATGCTATGGTAATAATGTAAATATCCAGTCACAGTGGGGGGTTAATATGGATTTCAATTGATAAGAACATAATGAAATTATCTGATTGTGTGAAGAGCTAAGAAGATCAGGGGGAAAAGCAGATTGTTTTCATTTTATTTCTTCGAGAACATGCCAGCAAAAATTGAGATACAAATTTAAATAGTGGTGCGTCTTACATGCCAAATTTGCTACTGAAGATGTTGATAACATCTTTTAAGCATCTGGAAAGAACACTACGTCTGTTTTGCGTCTGTATGATAGGCTTAGGTCTGGTTATATGGATACTCATAATAGAATTGTGCTGTGTTTGTTCGATTGGTTTGATTTGGAAATAAAGATATCAATAATAAATCTCTTCTTAATGACAGAAATCCATCGTCAGTAGTCGCGAATAATCTGTTGATGACGGTTTTACCACGTTATGGAGACAATAGGACTTCAACAGTTTTTGTACTACGTCATCACAAATCAAAAGAAATAGTTTGGAAAAGTTCGTTGCTCATGAACCGATAGAAATTCTCTAATGACAGTTTCAGACAACACACTTCTCAATTGACTGAGACCAAGGTTAGAGAATGGGGATGTGAAGCCTTGCAGCATCGTTAATATTCACCTGATATTCCTCCAGAGGATTATTATCTTCAAAGGCATTCTGAAGTTCATTACTGTAATGAATAGTCCAATCATGGAGAAGTCATAATTTTTTACATTTGCTGATTCAGTTGCAAGTAAATGTAAATAATTTTGTAGGGATGGTGTATTATTAGTTGTGGACTGTAGGGAAAGGGTTATTGCTGCAAATAACTCATATTTGGATTAAATATTTATGATTTTTCGTTGTTCATATCTTACCTCACAGAAACAACACATCAAATGTAACAACTTGGCATAAATGGATTGGAACTCGTTCTTTGGAGGAGAGAGAATAAGAAGAAGTTCTATTTGATAGAAAACAGTGAAAATTGTGGAGGAAGGAACTCTTGGAAGATATATGCATGTTTGACGATCTACATCTTATGATGACGTGTGATACGATTAAGCATCAGATATTCACAAAACTATGAATACTCATATTTTTTTCTAATCAGTCATCATTTACATACAAAATGTGTTTATGCTGTTTATTCAAATTTCATTGGAATTTATTTGTTGATATAAAATTCCCAACACATCTGAGAAAATCTGTCACTTATATGAATTCATAGCAACATTATTCAGGTGTTACAGTATTTTTTTTTTTGAAATTATACCTTGCACTACGGACGTTGCAATGCAACAAAATTACTAGTCACTTTTTTCTGGACAGAGACAAAGTCTTTTGTTGAACATGACGTTGACTTTTTTTTTTACTCTAGCAATAACAAGAATAGCCCTCATCAACTTTACGGAAGTTAATTGTAATTTTCGCCTACGGTAATTTGAAATCACTACCAACGGATTGGTAGTCGTGACTCTTACCGAGCTAAATTGGATCGTCTTATATATCAACCAACATTTTTTAGGAATATGGAAGAGATTATATCATTCTCATAAGTGAATACCTCAGTGAAATTGATGTTTCAATAATAAATACATTAATACTGAAAAATTGATAATTTTGATTTGTCACATGTACAATAGGAAAGTTGCAGTTATCATCTCCATTCGGAATAGAAGTTGGTGTGGAGTTTGACCCTGCAGCAGCTAGGCTTGGCAGTTTTACTTTTATCCATTTCGTCTTAGCATTGAATGCTGGAGGGAAAGTCTTAGAATAATATTTCAGTTCGGAGAGTACAACCTTGACTTACCTGACCATTCCTTTCAGACATTAAAAAGTTATAATCGGTTTAATAGTGAAAATATGGAAACGTATAAAGGCAATATTGTTTCACATCAAACCAGATACAAAATACACATATCATTATTATTATCATTATCATCATCATCATCATCATCATCATCATCATTATTATTATTATTATTATTATTATTATTATTATTATTATTATTATTATTATTATTATTATACCTGTCAGAAATGACGTAGTTGTGTATGTATGGATCAGCACTCAGGAGCCTAAAGCTATTTCATTATGCAATTTATTTTTTCAATGATTCGAGTATCTTGAATTTTTTAAGTCTCAATACAAATAAAGCAGTTTTAATGTGTGCTAATCAGACATGAAGTCTTAAGAGTTTCTATGACGTAAGTTCTTATCTGTTTGTCATAATAGAAAGGTGAATCAACCAATGAGATCATCCAAATGGGAAGTAAATAAATAGAAAAACATAAGAATCAGCGTTGAAGCTCATTGTAAGGTTGGATTATCATTAGCAGTAGCAGCAGCAGTAGTAGTAGTAGTAGTAGTAGTAGTAGTAGTATGTTCATGAATTGATGAGAATAGCACAGGCCACCCCCTGCCATTGCTAGAACCGCTAATTTTTACCGGGAGATACTGCTCCCGAAGCTTCATAGTATTTCTGCATACTTGGGACCAGGTTGCATGATTGTAATGACCTCTCGTCTAGCTTTAAGCATTGTAAATGTCGTTGAGGGTGGTGGAGTAATGCCTGGGATTACAGGGTGCATGTAGACATGGGGTCGCTCGATGGCACCCGATATAAGTTGAAGAGACCCATATTGCAGCACCCACTTATTTTGTAGGGGTGTTTTGTGATCAGAAAAGGTTTGTATATTCCTTTTGTGGAGAAGACCAAGGCCAGTGTTGATGTTCTCATGGTGGAGAAGTCAGTCTCTTAGTGAGTACTAGCAAGCCTACAAAGCGAGTTCACTGACTTCAAGGCCTTCTCGGACGTCGGCATGGAGGGTTAGGTCCTATTCCAGAGTAATTCCGAGGTTGATTGGCTCCTCCACCAATTTCTCCATTGTTGAGAAAATCTTCGTTTTTAAAAAAATTGTTGCTGTTCTTTTCAAAGACAACTCACGATTGGACAGAACGCAGGGAGAGGTGGAAGCATGTTTTCTCTTAGAGAATAAGCAAAAAGTGGAAAAATGCAACCTCTGCTAGAATTCGAACTTGAATTGCTGATTCTATCTTTCCCAGCGATAGATTATAATAAACTTTGCACTTCCGTTATTGAATTTTAGAATGACAAGAGTTGAAAAATAAGAAATGATTGAGAATCGAAAACTGTTATTGATTAAGTAGTATTCTCACCACTTGTATCTTGTGTCTGTGTGTTGGTGC
>OY735198.1:80841227-80873727 GCA_963457665.1 Thysanoteuthis rhombus
AAATCAGGTGTCAGGAATATCATTCGATTCATTAGAAAACTCATATAGTAATGGGGTTTTCATGTTGCAAGAATGTAAGACAACGGATAGACATCACAACTCACAGCGTGGATCCCGAGGTTTTATATGCAAAACAGTGATTGGCAAAATATAAGAACTAGATAAATTCGTAAAGCATTAGTTCTGCGACGCCATGATAGAGAGATCTGGCGAGTTTTGTGGAGGGTTTATGTCCAATAACGAACGCAAAATATGCTGATGATATAAAATGCAATATGTATCCATATATTTCATATATGCCATCATTTCTATGTCATTTTCTACGGTATGGATAAACGATTCTCTTTATACAAATGGATACTCTACAAAATGATTGATTTGCACCAACAAGGGACTTTATGCATACTATCGTGTGATGACGGGAGATCATAGGTTTCTATGTAATATAATGCAATATATAATCATTCTATCGGATCATTTATATCCATTTCTTGATACATAACTGTCGCGATGAAAGAAGCGAATAGACCGAGGGTAAACCAGATGAAAATATGATGTGAAAGCTGATATTTTGGCCATTGCATTATCGGTGGCAGTTTAACTCAATGGTAAGAGCATTGCTATGTTGAAGCAGCTGCCCTATTAGTGGCAGGTTCGAATGCTGTAGCAGCCCCATTTTCTTTGATTATTTAATTTATTTACGTTGTCTCAGGTGAGTGATGCATTAACTTTGTAATGTCATTTTGAATTAGAGTTTCCACATACTATATAACAATTTATAATCATATAGGTTTATACACATATTTATGTGAAGACCCATACCTGCATCCCTAAGAAATGACATTTCTTAAAAAGTAATTATAGATCGTTGTGTTTGGGCTTTGGGCAACTAATTCTCACTTCAATCTATTTTGTTTTCTTGCCAGTTGTATTAGATAATTACTGCTGTATTTCGGTAATTTTGCTTTACTGCTGGTAATATATCACCCTCCATTTTCCTGGTCATACAATTTAACAGCCTAAGACAGTTCCCGGTTGCATTTCCCCAGTCGAACAATTTACCGGCCAGCGACATTTCCCGGTAACCTTTTTCCCAGTCAAACCATTTACTGGCCAGCAACATTTCCCGGTAACCTTTTCCCCGGTCGAACAAATTACTGGCCAACGATAATTCCCTGCTAGACATTTTACCCAACCATATCATTTTCCAGTTGCACTTTCCCAGTTAAACAATTTACCGGTCGACATTATTTTCCAGTCGAATTTCCCCGGTCAATCAGGTTACATGATCACATGTGTGTATGTGTGAACATGTGACTGTTATCATGTATGCACGAGTGTGTCTCAGTTAGCATGTGTGTGCATGAATGTTAGTGTGCACATAGATGCATGCATTTATGCGTGTAAATGTGAGGGTGTATGTACGTTGGTGTTAGTGAGCATGTTTGTGTGCGTGTGCATCTGTGTAGGTGTACGTGTATATAGGTGTTGGTGTACGTGTATATATATATTTATTAGTGTGAATATATTCTCATACGTATACGTGTGTGCTTGTGTGTACGTATGTGTTTGTGTTTGACCGCAAAGATATAACCGGGAAATGTCGATGGGTAAATTGTCCAACCGGAAGAATGAAGAGCGAAATATTCCTTGCAGTGAAAAGCAACAACAGAAATACGACCGGGATATATTGTTAGCAGACAAATTGTTTGACCGGGAAAATGAAGAACGGGATATTACAGGAGGTAAAGTTCGACCAGGAAAAGCAAGAAGACATATTCGAACGAATATTTTACAAAAGGAATGAGGCGTACACAGTTAAGGACAAGGGATAATTCCCATTGGTTATGGATTGGACTCAGCATATACCTTCACAAGTGTTTACCCGTGTTAGATTTCTAAATCCTTATGACATTGTGCACATCTGTATAATCATCATTGTTGCTCTGCATGTTATAGGATGCATCATAAGATTATTTTCAATGTGGGAGCTTCAAAAGATTGTTTAAATCACCCCATTGTATATCAATAATCAAAGAACATGGAGTTTAACTCCAAATTTCCATCCGTGGAATAGTTGGCTTAGATTTAAAATAAAAAAGATATGAGGTTCATTTTTACGCAGATGCCTATTCAATAATCACTTTGCACAGACATTCTCTGGCAGCTTTGTGTGGCTTCTCTTTTACCCCATTATTATTGAATGGGAAATAGAGAGTGTTTCTGATTTCAAAAAGGTAACTGTCAAAAATATTTTTTTTATATTTCAATATTTCCGAATGTATTGAGAAGATTTTCGATATTTTCTTTCTAATTTTCCACTTTTTATACAGTTTATCGTTCAGCTGTATCGATACTTAGATGTTACAAATAGTGGCCGCTGGACAAAGCTCCCATCATCAGTTTCATAAAGATCAGCAAAAGACAACCATGACCAACCAAGTAAATAAATCCAATCTTAAAATGTATAATGTTCTTAAAAATAAAGTGACTTTGTTTTAATCGTCGATGATATAAACAACACAGGCATTAAGTATTTAATCAAGATATGGCCAATTTCTAGGAATAACCCTTTATAAATGATCTTTCATTTGTCAAGGCATCCCTATTATTGAACATTTTATCACGTATCATCATCATCATCATCATCATCATCATCATCATCAGTCTTATAACAGGATCTGCCACATTTCTCTATTATGGGCGTCGTGAAGCCAGTATTTCCTGAATTTGTCTAGATCGTCTCTCCATCTTGTATATTGTCGGCCTTGGTTTAGCATATGATGTCTGGGCATCGATGTTGGGAGTCGTGAAGTCTAGTTGTCTTCCATTCTCGTAACATAACCAGCCCATTGCCATATTAGTTTTCAAATAGATTTTATGGTGTCTTAGACAGCGTTTTCTTTATGATATATTGTGCAATCTCGTGATCTCTCTATGTGAGGATGAGCATGATTCTCTCATGCACACGCTGCATGCTTCTCAGTTTGAGGGTTTGTCTCTTGTTTAGGTTCCATATTTCAGCTCCATAAGCGACTATCAGGAGGATGAATTGGTTATCTAACCTTCTTTTTAAGATTATTGGGATCGTCTTGTTTTTTAAACTTCAGCTTGATCTGCTGAAGGCTTGCCATCTTAGGGGGATTCTCCGCTTGATATTTTCTTTTTTTGTTGGTTTCATAGAGATTCTTTGTCCTAAGTAGATGTATTGGTCTATTTTCTCCAGTTTTGCATCTTCGATTTTGACAGTTATGTCCTTATTCTCGATGTGATTGTTGCACATTACATCTGTCTTACTGAAGTTCATGTGTAGGCCGACTTTCTTTCTTTCTTTGTTTAGTTCATCTAGTTGAGGGTTGTGTAGGTTCTTTGCAAAAAGGACGATGTCGTCTGCAAATCTGAGGCTACTCAGATATTTGCCGTCTATTATGATTCCTCAAATCTCCCAGTCCAGATTACGGAATATCATATCGAGGCAGGCTATGAAGAAATTTGGTGAATTGGGTATCACCTTGTCTTACTCCTTTTTGTAGTTGGAACGGTTCAGAGTCTTAAAGTACACATAAGTGTTCTTATATTAATCTTATTTACACTCGTCTACATATTTATCGATCGAACTTAGATATATTGATCACTCAGCCAAAATAATGTTCAATAAATGAATCAGAATATTGACAAAATTTGTTGATTTATTGTTATGTTGTAAGTTTATGGATAAGTCTATCAAAATACTTATCAATCAGTAAGAAAATCTTTCAAATCCGAATTTTTTGTACGTATGTATGTATGTATGTATGTATGTATCCATCCATCTATCTATCCATCTATGGCCCTGTTTACACTACATGTAAGTATATCATGTTTGCCCGGGTTAAAACTAACCGAGGTTATAATTTTGTAGCGTAAACGCTGATCAACCAAGGTTCGCCCCAGGTTAAGTCAACCCACCTCTAGGTATGGGTTGATTTAACCCAGGGCAAACCAAGGTTATTTTTTGTAGTGTAAACAGGGCCTATCCATCTATCCATCTATCCATCCATCCATCCATCCATCTATCTATCTATCTATCTCAATATATATATATAAATATATGAACGATATTACTTTTTACTGCTGTGTATTTTCAGTCAAATTAATATCATATCAGTGTATCGGTCAAAGAACGGTCATGAACGATATCATTAACCATTTTCAGCTGTGTGTCTATAAGTCAAATTAATATTATATCTGTGTACGAGTCAAAGCATCAAATAATCGATCAATAAAATCAATTATCGACTAGATAATAAATTTGGAAATCTTTGAACACACAAATGTATCGCTCTTGATATCTATCTATCTATCTCAGCCTGATCATATCCATTCATCTATCTCTCTCTCTCTCTATCTATCTATCTATTTATCTAAGTCTGTTCATATCTATCTATCTATCTCAGTCTGTTCATATCTATCTATCTATCTATCTATCTATCTATCTATCTATCTATCTATCTATCTATATATCTATCTCAGCCTGTTCATATCTGTCTATCTCAGCCTGTTCATATTTATCTATCTATTTATCTATCTCGGCCTGTTCACATCTATCTATCTATTTATCTATCTCAGCCTGTTCATATCTATCTATTTATCTATCTGACTCAGTTTGTTCATATCTATCAATCTCTATATATATATCCATCTGAGTTCAAATGACTGTCTGTTCATATCCATGTGCATATGCAAGTATATATCTATCTATATTTACTTGTCTCTCCATCGTCTATCTATCCATCCATCTATCTATCGATCGTTCTATCTATCTCTGTCCATACCCATCTATCCATCCATCTATCTATCTATCTATCTATCTATTTATCTCAGCCTGACCATATCCATTCATCTATCTCTCTCTCTTTCTCTCTCTCTATCTATCTATCTATTTATCTAAGTCTGTTCATATCTATCTATCTATCTCAGTCTGTTCATATCTATCTATCTATCTATCTATCTATCTATCTATCTATCTATCTATCTATCTATCTATCTCAGCCTGTTCATATCTGTCTATCTCAGCCTGTTCATATTTATCGATCTATCTCAGACTGTTCATATCTATCTATCTATTTATCTATCTCAGCCTGTTCACATCTATCTATGTATCTATCTGACAGTTTGTTCATATCTATCAATCTCTATATATGTATCCATCTGAGTTCAAATGACTGTCTGTTCATATCCATGTGCATATGCAAGTATATATCTATCTATATTTACTTGTCTCTCCATCGTCTATCTATCCATCCATCTATCTATCGATCGTTCTATCTATCTCTGTCCATACCCATCTATCCATCCATCTATCTATTTATCAATCTAAGTATGTTCATATATATATATATATATATATATATATATATATATATATATATATATATATATATATATATATATATGTGTGTATATATATATATATATATATATATATGTTCATATCTAGCTATCTATCTATGTATCTATTTTAGTATGTTCATATCTATCTGTCTGTTCAAATCTATCTATACATCCATCTCAGTCTGTTCGTACGAATCTATCACTCTATTTATCGATCCATCTCTAAGAGCAGAATTACAATCTATCTATCCCTCTCCCAAGCATCATCACATCATTTCGCCCTCCTTAACAATCAAACCTTTCGCTTCAGATTTCCCAAATTGTCATCGTGGCTGTCATCGTCGTTACCCACCTTCATATGTGGCCGGCAACTCAACTATCGAAGATCGCTACTGCTTTTCTTCCTCTTTCTCCTCTCCTCACTGCAGTCGCTCGATGTTCGTCCATCTCCGATACTACCAGCTCCATTATTTAGTATTCGAGGCAACCGTATACAACGTGAAGCAACCAGTCACAGTCTCGCATAGTATAGGCTCTGGTTCTATTGGAAGTAGCTAGGTTAACTGGATGTAGCAGCTGTGGCCTACGTCAAGGAATAAGCGGTGTATTGAACCAAGGTATCAAAAAGTGTTGGGTCCCTTACGTTGCCTGCTGCTCTTCTTACTGCAGCTTGTCAGGCATTGTTGTCGTTGTTATTGTTGGAAACGGAGTTTCCGTGTCGCGTTTTGTTGTTGTTGTCATCCTTGTTGTTGTTGTGTTTGTTGTAATCAGATTTTCGGGGCACATGTCGGAATGCGTTCATCTCAAAACAGACTTGACAGAAGTGACCCTGCTCGTCACTTGAGTAGGGTCAGGCACAGTTGGAACAATTACAAGTATGAGAAACTCTGGTTGGACGACGCCGAGAGAGGTGAGTAGGATTTTGCACAGTTCTTAATTTGCATACAAAAAAAAAAGTTTGTGAATCATCGTAGCACGCGCATGTACTCGAAACGACCATATGAAAAAATAATTTGAATGATTTTAAAAGTTTAAATTCTTTTATCTGGAATTATCTCCGAAAATTGATTTTGTATCTAAAATTATCTTTAAAAAATAGATCTTATATCAGAAATTTTCTTTCGAAAAGTAGATCTTACATCTGAAATTATCCTCGAAAAATAGATATTTCATCTAAAAGTATCTAGAAAAAATGCCTGCGCAAAATGTGGGCAGTGTTCGTCCAAAATGTCCATGGAGAACCTCAAAAGCACTTTTTGGCGCAAACAAAAATATTCTTAAATAGCGCCTACTCATAAAAATTTTCACGGAGACACACACAGATAAGCAAAAAGAGAAGAATCTGTAGCCCAGCCGGCTGGTTGGTTGGGCGGGTTATTTGTTGGGCTATGGTTATTCAATGAAAGAAAAAAGGGGAAAAAGAAAGGATGGTCAGAGAAAAGGGGAGGTACAAGGCGAAAAGAGTAGAAAAAATGGAAGGGACAGAAGGTGAGAGAAATGATTTCCGGTAGATTAAGTTTCTCAGCGTTCATCAAAAGGAACAAAAGCAAGAATGTTTTTTTTTTAAAAAAATGGCGGAAAAATTGAGCAAAACATTATAACAATTTCGTTTTGAATCGAGATTCCTTTCACTTTTTCTTCCTATCTACCTATCTATCTATCTAGCTAGCCGAGCCTGCTCAATTGCTTGTATCTATGTACGTAGCAATCTATTTTTGCACACATTGTACACCCAACAACAGGAAAGCACATACGTTTGGAACTATTAAACCACTTTTGAAATCATGCGCAAATGTAAAACAACATACATACATATAGAAAGATAGGGAGAGAGGAAGAGAGAGTAAAAGAGATCAGATCGAAATAGCTGCTTGAAACCGATCAGTATCATCAAATTTGTAAATATCTACCTATCTATTTATACCCTATTTTGAAATATTGTGCACTATTAGCATTAGCATTAAACACAGAGCATTGAGCAACACTTAAAGACTATATATATATATATATATATATATATATATATATATATATATATATATATATATATATATATATATATATGTTGGGGAAGGAATGTGGGTGGTTCCCCACCGCGTAAAATATATATACACATATGCAGGGAATTATTTAGAAACATAGATATGCATTGAACACACCCACACATATGCATATATCCATTTCTATAAGATAAGCGAACTGCCTAGCCAATTTACATCCAAGTATTTGAAGGCCTGCCGGCCTAGACTGAATTTTCTTTGGCTGCTTAGTCTTTGCGCTTTGTATGGAGGAAGCGCTTGGTCAAAGTTTCACTTCCCCTGTCTGGACCATGCTGAAGGATTTCCGAATACGGTTGGAGAACAGCATGGCTGCAGGGAATTGCCGCAACAACTGGTTACAACACTTGATGTTCCAAGACGGTCACCCATCCAAGTAATGGCCAGGCTCGACGTTGTCCAACTTTGGTGGTCGTATAAACACAGAGGTATTGGATGCGATTTTGTTATGAATATCAATAATGAATCTGAATGTGATTGGAAATAAATACGTGGACGTGTATATGAATTATATATATATATATATATATATATATATATATATATATATATATATATATATGTGTGTGTGTGTGTGTATTCATAAGAGTGCGTACACACACGCAAATATATACTTGTACGTTTAATATTTATTTGTGCACACGTGCCTGCACACCTGCACACACGCACAAACACACACAAAAATATACATAAGTTCAACGAATGCAAATGATGCGTTATCTTTTATGAACAATATATATATAGATATGTATGCATATATATATATAAAAGTATATATATATCTATACCTAAGTAAATTCATTCAAACATCTCCGGTTATATACATATTCAACGGATGAAAATGATATATTGTCCTCTATGAGCAATATAAACAATATATATATATATATGTATATATATATATATATATATATATATATATATATATATATATATATATATATATATATATATATTTATTTCATATGAGTTTGTCACTCAATGAAAACCGTCATGTGACCAACATCTTTTGGGCAGCATGTCAAACGGAAACTGGTGAAAGATGGGTGATCAATGAATAAGTTAACTATCTTTTTTTATGATAATTAAGCCGTCTTATCTTTCGAAAAAAAACATGCATTAACAGAGCTGAGCACTAACTAAATACCAATTTAGCATAAACTTGCATTGCAAATTGACCCCCTAACAACAACAAAAATTTGTCATGCGTAATAGAGATTGAATGTTTCAATTTTTAGCCCCCCAACTCCGTCGGTTTGGCCCTCACGCGTGATAAAAACAAATAAATATACATACATACAAACATACATAGCCAGCCTGCCGGTCAGCCAAACCCATTTGAAAACTGAAAAATCCTTTATCGACAGTTTTGTTTGACAGCTTCGAATATACATATACATATATATATATATATATATATACATATATATATATATATATATATATATATATATATATATATATATATATACGTGTGTGTATTTGTGTTTGTGTTGTATTTCTCTTTTTCAAATCAGTGAAATGCTCTCGCAGAAAAACACATGCATAAACAAGTAAACACTCAACCAGATTTGTAGCTAACAGTGTGTATAAATAATCTTATTATTCACAGTTCTGCATAAATTACTCGGTGGCCGTACACAAGTATAAACATACGCACACATGCAAAGGTGGCCAATAAATCATAATGATATTTGTGCATACATTCTAACAAGAACAGTTATGAAAAACAAAAAATATATATATATTAAATATCTATATAGATTTATACCTATATATCTGAACACCGGTTTGAATATTATTTCTATCTATGAATCTGCGTACGGTTTCCTACATTTATACATTGAGAGAATAAAGATTAAAAAGTATTTACGTACTCAAACATACTTTACCTACGAGGAAAGAAAGCACATTGGCATCCTCCCTACTATTTCTGTCAACATATGAACACATTTAAACATAAATTTGTACATATATGCATACGTATAGATATGTAAGAATACGTCCGTCGTGCAAAAATTTCAAGTACACTTGACTTGTGAGCCATTTTTAGTCCCGTCCTCCTTTTTGCTCAGTTGTTGTGGCCCTGTACCTATATATCTGTCTGCCCTACCCTCTATTTATCCATCGATCGCTCTCTCTCTGTCTCTATGTCTGCCTCTATCTATCTATCTATCTGTCTATCTATCTATCTATCTCTCTTTCTATATATATATATATATATATATATATATGCAACCTGACTTCTACTTATAATCGCTTCGTTCTTTTCCCTTTAAAATATTGTTCAGAATTTGTGAAGGAAATTGGAAAAGAGGACTACAAATAGAAGAGTTGCCAAACTAGTGAGGTACTTTCAGTCTAACTACCAAGCATAAAATCCATAATAGTCCCTGTGATCTCATGAAATAAAAACATATTTTGTGCTTGCTCGAATACTTATAAGCAATACCTTCTCTCAATTATATTTATATTCAAAAAAGGTTTTATCAGTGTATGCCTCTATTTACATCTGTATGTTCCTTAACTAATACGTCTATGTATATAGTTTCCAAATGCATTGATTATAAAATTCTCAACCTGTAGCCAGGTTTTCGGTATTCACCACATTTGACCATGTTATTGCTAACTCAAGCAATGTAATATCTGTTGTGTTTGGGTATAAGATAGATATGTCTGGTCTAACTTTAATGAGGCTTGTTGCTCGTTACCATGAATCAAATAATGGAAGGATATATTTCAGTTTAAACCAGCAAATGTATCACTCATCATATCTACAACAACACAAAATTCCGTAAATTACGCATTTTCCAACGGGTACAACGTATCACTCAGCGCTATATCTAGGTGTTGAAGATGATCCAATTTCAAAAACGCAGCTACGTATAGAAAGAAAAATACCTAGGTGCACTTTCTCTATAAATCCATTTGCCACGTGATTCTCGACATCGAAGACGCAGGGTGAATTTACAAGTTTATTTTCGGGAAGTAGTAGCGCTTTTGTCACCAGAAAATACCACACAAACACACACACTCTCACATACACACATATGTATATGCAAATATATTTATTTATATATATGTATGTGTTTATATATTAATATATACAATCATATATACACATATGTACATATATACATATTTATCAATGCATAAACATATAAATATATGTGTGTATATATACGTACATATATATATATATATATATATACATATATGTACGTATATGCATATATGCATATTCATGCATATATATATATATATATATATATATATATATATATAGAAACATATGCACATATACATAGATATACAAATGCATATATATGTATTCATATATTATTCACCTTGATGGTCAGATGGAAAAAAAAAAAACAATATGCCGGCTGAAATCTCAAAACAATACGGATACTGAGATAGATGATAGATCTAAGAATTGATACAGGGAGTTGTCGGCTTTTTGGGGCATACTTTAGAGGCTTTATTTATCCTTACATCGCTAAATTTTGGCAAAACTTTAGGTTATTTAACAGCTTGGAGCCAAGAATATCAATTGGTTTCGTCTGAGATTTTTTGGATGACAAGAGATACGCACAAGCAATTTAGAGAGTTTGTTTCCAACGACTTCAATGTGCATTCCAAAATGCACTTTACGTATGGGGAAAATTCGTTCCAGTCTTAGTGTAAAGATGTGAAACCGGGGGAAATGGTACCCGTCCAAAAGGAAGTCTTTCCGTTATATCTTTGACCCGAAGACAATTAACAAAGAAAAGGAAAAAAGTTCAGCAGTCGATGGAAATAAAAAAAAGAAAGGGAAAGAAACGTGAACGAAGTAAATAAAGAATAAGAGAAAAGGAGGTTAGATGAACCTTTATTCCTGAAACGAAAGCATAAGGACTTTGGGAAACGCAAATAAGGTAGATCAATCTTTAGCGGAAGAAAAGACTAACTAATTAGCCACTCGACTCTGAATATATGGCTGGCCAAGCACTTTTCACCCTAAATGATCATACAACTGTCAGATTATTGCCAATTCATGTTTCAGCCTACCACGAAAAACTGTTTAACGCCACAAAAATCCTAGCAGCCTAGAGATAAGAAATTGAAGGAGTTGGTCTTTCACTCTCCCTTTCCCTCTCTCTTTCTCTCTCACTTACCCTTTACCCCACTTTCACATACACACTCTCCTCCTCTCTTTGAGCCTCCAAAGTACTTAGACTATTGAAGATGGAATCATCAAAAAGAAGTGTCCATTGTCATTCTTTTTTTGAGCGCTGCACCAGACGGCGTGAGCTCATCGAAGAGAGACAATCAACTGAGACGGCAAAGGTTGGTCAACAAAGAAATGATCAACCGTCTATTGATAAAACAGCATCCTTCACATCGTAATAGCTCAGCAAATATCTTTGTGAATGTGAACATTAATGTATAAATATACATAAAGAGGAAGTGCAATTGAAACTAGGCGCTCTTCACTCCGAACGAAGGATGTATAAATATACACAAGGAGGAAATGCAATTGAAACCGGGGGTTCTTGATTCTGAAATTATGTCCTTAGAAAAGGCATGAATCCATCCTCCCTCTCGCCTATGGGTAAATAGTAGAACAGGTTGGGTTATCTGGCCTATAGAAGGCAACTAGTTTAGTAAAAGGATTTATGAATATATACGAGGAGGAATGCCTTTAGAAAAGGCATGAATCCATCTCCCCACTTTGGCTATAGGTAAATAATGAAAGAGATTGGGTTATCTAACCTTTAGAAGGCAAACAGTCTAGAAAAAGGATGTATAGATGTATACAAGGAGTAAGTATAATTGGAACCGGGGGGCTTTTCATTCTCAAATAATGACCTTAAAAAAGGCATGAACCCATCTTCCCCACCTCGACTGTGGATAGATAGTAGAACAAATTGTTTTATCTAACCTTTAGAAGGCAACCAGTCTAGGTGAAGGATGTATGAATATATATAGAGGGGATGCGCAATCGTAATCGAGGGCTATTTATTCCAAACTAATGCCATTTGAAGAGGCATAAATCCATCTCCCCTTCCCGCTCAGTTATAGGTAAATAGAACAGATCGGGTTATCTAACCTTATGAAGGTAACCAGTGAACGAGACGGAGAACTCTGATGCCCAAACAAGGAGTAGTTTGAAACCCAATTTGACGTCTTTCCGATAGTTCTTGTAGCCAATCTCATGCCAGACGTATCGCTGTCTGCTTTCTTCTGAACTACATCAAACGAGGTCGAGAAGGTGATTCTGACGACTGAACATCCAACGATCTCCATACGCTTAGCCCAGACGTGCGCCACGGAGGAGACGTTCTATAGTCTGCTGAGAAAGAACGGCGGCCAATCAGTATAAATAAAGGCAAGCACCCATCCTGATGTATGTTCATCAATTATTCATTAATAATTCTCTCTATCTCTTTGGTTTTAAATGCGACACAAGCTGACAATTCTAAGAAGGGGGACAATTCTATATTAAGACCAGATTTGAATCGGTTAACAGCGTTTGTTAAGAATTAAGTGACCCAAAATTGGAGTGGTTAAAAAGAGGTAGACAGCGTTCGTAACCGAAAAAGAAAGAGAAATCATTTCTTTTTTACGTAACTATGTCGTATTAAACTGTGTTTGAAAATCAGTTCTGGTAATATGAAGAAGAGAAAAAGAAAGAAAGAAAAAATGTGTTCACAACTAAAGCGTATGGAATTTATAACCTTTTCGCTAATGAATCTTATTGCATTTCGGACGATACTTTCCTTTCCATCTTTGATGCAATTATTGTTCATTTTCTTTTTTTTAAACGTTCTAACGAGGATTAATTAAAAGATAAGTTGTGAACATTTTTTTAAATATTTGTAATATTTCATATACAGAAATAAATGTGGACGAATGTTGATAGATGCTGTCAAAAATTGTATATACGCTATCGCAGGTTTTGAACAGAGTCTGTTCTCTTGTTTTCATTTGTGTACACTGAATACTCGTTGATCGTTGGTAGTTAACGTGTACTGTACAAAAAATTATTGCATTAAAGGCTTTTAATTTTTGAAGTTCAGCATAAATTCAAAGAAGTCCAAGCTAGATAAGAATTCCGTTTTGAGCATTGAATTTTTGAATGTATTTAACGACTGATACATACATTGACCTCTGTGAAAATGGTTAGTCATTCGATAGAAACTGTCACGTGGCTAACGTCTTTTGAGAACATGCATTGTTGAGGATGATCAATTAAATTGGATTGATCAATGAATAATCAATCAATAATTTAAATGCAATGAATGCGGTCCCTCTTTCGCATTTTGTTTGGGCATTGATCATTGAAAAATCAAAATTTTCAAAAAGCAAGCAGACACGAACGAAGGAGGCGATTTAGCATAATCCTACTTCGCAAATTGAACTTTGCACTAAAAACTTATTTTGGATGGCATTTTTAAAAAAAAAGCGAAAACAAAACGAGAAGACCATTTTTCTTGAACATAATAAGGTGTAAGTTCTGAAGTTTTTAGCCCTCTAGCTCTGTTGGTACGGCATATATGTGTAATACATACAAACGTAGCCATCCAGACATACCAACTTCGAAACTGAAGAAACCTATGCTGACAGTTCGTGTGGCAGATTCTAATAAGCAATATCTTTTTTTTTTTCTCTAAATTTTAAGGTCTCCGGTTTTGCTTATTTGATTTACACAAGAAGTAGTTATTTTTCAACATAATCTCCTTCCTTACTGATGCGCCAAATCCAACACCTCTCTATTTATCACTTAGATCGAAAGTTATACAGTGAGAAATTTATATCGAAATTCAGCTGATAACTGTGCCAGACTACGAATATGGATCTATCACAGTGTATGAAGAATGACAATATTTCAAAAAATCAGATGATCTTTAACAAAAACATGCATAAACGAAAGGTTGCTACATAGACACGTACCCCAATGCCCACATACACAAATGTATATACATTTCCGTTCGAATTTAATTCACTTATTTTATCGATTTTACCGAATTCTTGAAATAACTTCTGTTTTTATGAAAATTGTATTTTATCGAAAGATTTTTGATATAAAAATGTTAGACTTTATTTTCTGTCGCCCTTTTCGTTGTCTATATTTGTACTGATATTTGCTATAATCAAAGGAATGCTTTATTACATTTTGCTGAGAGAAAATACTCAACACTTGAGAAGAAAACGAATCTGCGGATGAAAACAGAAACAAGTTGCAAGGATGTGAAAGAAAACCAACAAATGAATAAATAATTGCAATTGACACAAAGAAAAAGGAATGAGAAGGAGAGAAAAAGATTTTAAGAATGAAACATTAAAGCGTATTTCAAGAATTGAAGTGAAAAACACTCCAAAGAGTAAAAGATGAAGGATATAGAACGATTGTGCAATAGTTTGACAATCTTTAAGAAGAGCAAGGTCTACCCTCTGGAACGATACAATCCCATTAGGTCTGAAAAGAAGGGTATACAACCAGTGCATCCTCCCGGAAGAAACTGACAACCATGTAACGTACACAAGGAAGATTAAAGCTAAACATTGCATTGAGACAGCACGGTAAAATGCAGAAAAAAAACAGAAATCTGGAATATCAAAGGATCCATTATAAAAGTCAATGGCAATGGGCTAGACATGTCGCAATTATGTCAGAAATGACCGGAAAGTCTGGTGAATCTTCATCATCATTAGCATCCATCGTTGGCGATAGACCTTCCCCACGATTCACCAGACGTGTCTATCATACACGAGGCGGAGCCAATACTTTTTGAACCCGTTTGATCAGTCACACGGTCACATATTCTGTCGGCCAAAGTTTTATATGATCTCCTGGGATCCATGATAGTCGCGATGTCAATCAGTTGTATCACGTTCTTGCAATATGACCAGCCCATTGCCATTTGAGTATTCTTATAGATAGTATGATATCCCGAAGTACTATTTTTTTGGTAATATAACGTGCTTAAGAGGTCGCTGCTGGAACAAATTTTCAATTCAGTACTAACATCGGAAACGAACATAAACATCTACTTATATTATACAGGTATTTCGTCTTAGGAGCAAAAAATTCCAATATTTCAAAAGAATTCTGAATTAATATTGCACTCGAATTTAAAACACGCAATAGTTTTTCTCTGGTTCTTTAAACAACTGAATTATTTATTTGATAAAGAGAGATTGGAAATATTGCAGAAACAGATTATTCCAAGTACATAAATCTGCATAACAGGATTTTAAGTTTAGGTCGTTCCGATTTGTGGTCAATGATATTCTAGCAGTGTTGCATAAATCAGTTTGGTTTGAAATAAAGATGGAAACAACTGTTGTACATGATTCATGTACCGACATTCTGTTCGCTTCGTGGTTGGTAAATATGTTTTATCTGTTGTTGAGCTAACGTTGGTGGTTATAATTTCCGCTGTATGAAATCAATTGCCCGTCCCTGGAATGGAACAAATAGCTTTTAATGTTTGGTATTGTCCATTTATTTGTGTTCCTGGTTGTTAGATAATAAGGGGTTAGATGTTCCAGAGATGATCTCAGCGGGCTCTTATGACTTTTCTTCTCATTGTTTGAGAATGGTTTTGCTTGTTCAATGCGAACAGAGACATTATTAAAGTCAATAGTCGCCTGTATTTTCAGACAAGGACATTCATCCATTAATTTACTCAATTCATTATGTTTAATGGTGTTAATTAAGAATTAATTCATTTGCCATTAATATATTTTGACATTCTTTCTTATATTGGAAATAGGATTTATCAGCTCTACTGTTTCTTGTGAGATATCCATCCAAGCAGCATTCAGAATACATTGTAAATATTCTTTCGTAGGAAGGCTTTTGATTCGTGTATCCGTAGCCCAGAGCAGATATATTCAATTGGATGAAATCATGAAACTGACCTATCCATGAGCGGCTTAATATCTATTTTAGTCTGTTACCTTCAAGTCTTTTATGTCTGTATTTCATAGAGCTTCAGTTATATTCATAGCGCTAATAATCTTGAGTGAATATTGCAGAATCTCCTTTCCGAAGGATTGATATATATATTTTCTGAATCAATATTTTTCATCCACTCAAGAAACATCGAACAACCAATGTCCTAAATTGCTACCCCAACATGAGAAAAAATCGTCATGTTTGATTGTGGACAGCAGGTGGTTCAAATGAGATTTATCCAGTCAGGCAATACTCATACTTATACCAAGCTTTTGTTGGAAATCTTTGGAAATGTGAACTCATTTGAAAAGATGAAAGTGTCCCAAAACTTCAAACCACTGTCCATCATTCCAGTTGGTCGTTGGATGCCTTGCTCGATTCAAAACCGATTTAGGAATTGACTTCATTATGAAGTTGTCGTACTGCAATTTCGGGATTGATTCGGGACTTCTCCGCTAAACTTGGCATCTTCCAATAGGGGGTTTCTCCATTTTCAAATCTTGGGTCAGAGAAACTCCTCATAAACCAGGTCGACCTGGATAAAATGCTGATGAACTAATGGTGTTCAATGGTGGTTATCAAAATTTGATCGTTTATTGAAGAACAGTATGAATCAAAGATGACGATGAGTTCTATCAATTTCTTATATGTGCGTGTATTCATGTGTTTGTTTTTTTGTTTGCTTGTGTATCCCAGCAATCTTGGCCTTGTCGTTTTGTCTACAGACTTGACATCAATACTGCATTTGACCCCTTCGAAAAGATTCTTTTCTCCCTTTTTGGATTAAAAGATTTTTTCAACTTTATTCGGTCTTATTTTGATGGATTCAATAATAAAATCCAACTTCTCCAGAATCTATATATATATTTGGGATACTTTTACTCTTTTGTTTTTATGTGGAAAACTTCAGTGATGTCATAAATAGAATTTACATGCGTCAGATTTAGAAGCTACAGTTGTTCGATTCTTGATTGCCACGGCAAGTTTATTTATTATCTATTTAGAATCTTGATGCACTTTCAAATAATCAGAGAAAATCCAAGAAGCTCTAAGAAAACAACGTTTCTTACAACAGATGAAATAAAATGATAAACAAGAACCATAAGTGCAATGATGCGTTCATTGTCTTTTCGTCAATATCTGTGAATTCCGATTTCAAAGGAATTTTAAATAAAACTAGTCGTGGTATCAGAAAAAGGACGGGAGAATAAAGATGGCTTAACCGAAAGTAATAAAAAATATAGTTAGAAAAAAAGTTGAAGTGTACAATTTTTTTGTCAATAATTCAATCTAAAGTCTTAGTGTACGGTCATTTTCTTCCTTGATGAGTGGGTTTTAAATAAGTATTCAACATTTTCAGCTATGAAGGGAATTGAAAGGTTTAGCTGGTTTTACCATTTTAAAGACAGTTTTGGCCATAAAAAGCAAACGATTTTAAACAACTCTGCAAAAAAAAAAAAAACGAAAAAAAAAACGCTTGATACGTCCCTTGTTGATCGGAGGATATATTTTTTTTAATGATATCACATGTTCTCCTCCTATTTATTTTAATTGTTTACATAAAAGAAAGCGACCGACCCACGGAAAAGCGTCTGATAGAGATGTGTGCACAAACAAAAAAGTTAGTTTATATCCATTAGATCCAATCGTTTTAGTTTTATTTGGTAGAATCAGATTGCTTGGGAATTAGGTTTATTTGTGGAATATCGTGTTCTCTTTTTGGAGTGCAACAACAAGTCCATGTCGAATAAATACTCACATGGACGTTTTAGTTGTCGGTAGTGTGGACCATGGTTTCTCAATTCAGCGGAAGCCCTTTGGTTCTGCATCCTATATTTGAGGTTCAGTGCCCGATGTTGAGAAATAAACCGTTCACAGTTTCGAATGTAATATCATGTGATAGTGCTGCAAAAAATCGGACGTTCGGTTGCATGTTTTCATTATTAAATCCATGCGTAAATATTGAATTAAATTACCTTTATAGAAATAAATATGAATAACCATTTATAGCTATAAAGTAATATATTTTCGTAAATTTCGAAAATACGCCTTATGCTTTTTCAGATTCTATACTTAATAGCCCAGGTGAAACCAGATCTAATATATATATATATATATATATATATATATATATATATATATATATATATATATATATATATATATATATATATATATATATAAGTGTGTTTGTATGTGTGTGTGTGTGTGTTTATATATGTATATTTTTCTGATGGAATGAGTGATAATGAAGAAATACTATAAATGCACATACATATACACATAGACTTTCACTTACATACGTATACATATACACACATGTATACAAATGAACACACGTAGATATGTTTCATTTTAATGTACATATGATTATTACGAATCAAGGAAAACAAAGGTCATATGCAACAATCACTTCAAGAATAAACATGCAACGATCAAAATCAAAAACGCAAAACAGGAGGAAGTAAACCACGGAGGACAACAAATCTCCATGAACTCAAAAGAAGAAGAAATGAAAAAAACAAAAACAAAAACAAAAACAAACAAAACACTTTAAGCTTCAAAAACAAGAAAATCCTATTTGTCCCCCAAAGAAGATTATGTAGCCAATGCATCCTCCCGATAGTCACCTATGGAGGTGAAACATGAATTCTAACCAAGAAACTGACCCGTTAACTGATAAGTATGTAACGTGCAAATGAAAGAATCATGCTCAACCTCACAAAGGGAGATCACAAGACAACACAATATATCAGGAAAAAACAGGAGTTCGAGACATCATAAAAAACTCAAATAGCAATGGGCTGGGCATGTTGTAAGAATGACAAACAACCAATGGATATCACGAATCACAACTTGGATCCCCAGAGATTAAATGGGAGCCTGACACCAGTAGAATAGATGTAGAAATGTAGATATTGAAAACATGCAGAGACAAACGGACAATAATATGATGATGATTGGATATTCCCATCTCAGTCTATTTTTTATTTAAAAGAACAAGTCAGATTTCAGAGCAGAGTTAGTTATGGCAATCGGTACTAGAGATTCCCGCTCATCTAAAATAAGCTAATATTAAGTTAACAATCCCAGACAGTAATTATTGTCCAAAGATATTCAATTAAAATAACATGAGATTTTATAATAACTCTTCTTGTTGTCGAGTAATACTTAGCAGAGTTGTCTTTTAAACGATTGCTATTCTACTGAGCTCAATCTCTACTGGGTGCCTCGCAGTTATGGCAGTGTTCCGTACTGCACTAGGCTTGAATATGAAGACAAATAATTTTCACCGCAACTGCTACTATAACAACAATAGTAACAAAAGAAACATACTAAATGAGATAATTAAAAAATGGAAAAACGATAAATTTGTCATTGTTCTTTAAACTATTTGGTTTTCCCATGTTGAATGGCTATTTATCAAAGGACCATTACTACTTGACATTCTACTGTTACTTTCAAAACCCTTAAATTCTGAGAAATAACTCAAACAGTCATCCCTGTATCAGTTTCCACAAAATCCCTTCAATTCTCATCATCAACAACTTATTGAGAGTGCCCTTGAGGGTCATCATCCAGGCTCATACCTCAGGGACAACATCTGTGGAACTAATGTCACACTGATCTTTCCGAGTGTGTTCCCATTCCAAATGCAATATTGACGTTCTTGAGATTTTGAACTGCTTTCTCACCAAGTCTGATTTTCTCTGAGGATAGCACCTTCAAGAGAGAAAGATTATATTATTCAAACTGATATATTGAATCATAAGTTGAAGATTTAAAAGAAATATCATGTATCAGTCAAAAGTTTTAAACTGCATTTCTGCTTCAGAATTTCTCGAAATTACTATCATGAAGACAAATCCCAGGATACGTTTATTTCATGTGAGACAATCTAATATTTGGATCAACTTAGTTGTTCTTATCTAAACATTTCCATCAGTGACCACGTCATTCGTCTTCAAGTGACCTTCGAACAGAAGTCCTTATTTTGCCTAAAAGAGTACTTTATTATTAGTTAGCTGTTATTATAACTTAAAGATTGGTACTGCCTCTAAATCCTTGCGATACCCTGCAAATGAGCAGACTTTATGCATTTCTTGATTTGAAATTACGTAATTCCCTGCAAGACTAAGTCGAAACAAATGCTGAAAAAAATCAATATTCACATAATTACTCTTTATACATGATATGTGTTCCAAGAGCTTTTCTTCGTATGGTTCTAATGTCAGGAAGATATATGCCACTTAGGTTTAAATTCATTGGTTATATAATAGCCACTACATACTGATTTGACATGCACATTGAAATTTAGGAACCGAAATAATAATCAAATTACGATTCGGAGTTATTACAATGGTTTTAGAATTTTGAGGATTTTTGGGCACATTTTGAATTTGTTTCATATATTCCTTCATAAGTTGAAAAAAAAAACACAATAAAATTACTAACACTGTGTTATTGTGACATTCATTTACAAGACTAAAACTACAGCACCGTCAGCAATTTTTGAAATGATTATTCGGGAGGCAGAAAAATGGAATATAAATTGATCCTATTCAAAAGTCTATTAAGAATGTCTAAAAAATGAACTCCTCCTTCTCCACTTCATAATCTTCATCACCGTTAGCATTTTTATGTCTTTGATAACAGAAATTAAAATTCATTACTACTGATAATATAATTATCAATACAACATTTTTCTCTCTCGAAAATATGACAGAGCATGCATTTGGAAATAACGATGCGCAGTAAATGCTACTTTGAGAACTTTTTTGCATTTTCGAAATCTTATACGAGGTGCTACCAACAAATTTGGGGAATTTGATCATTAAAATAAATTTCTTCTTTTTCAAAATAGTGCCTTTGTCAACCAGAGTGCTGGCTCATATACGACAATGCTCACGAAGGGTAACAGCAAAATCCGTACTCCACCTGCCCATCGTGTACTGTTCTGATTCCCAAGACATTAAAAAAAAACCCGCTTATATGCATCTATATATATATAGTCTAGAAAGTTTTACTGCTTTAAACACTAAACATATTTAAAAATTCATTTTGTGTCACTTCAGACACTTATTTCCCATTATCTGCTAACGTAATTTATGTAATTTTCTATCGTGTTTATATTTTGTTATTATGGTATTATGTGTAACTGTTTTAATGATGCTAAAAACAATACAGTCATATAACTATGGCACCCAGAAGTGTAGATCAAACTCCAACTCACTTTAAGCTATGATTTCAATATACAGCTCATGTCATACATGTACTTTGTTATTTTATATTGGGCATAATTATAATATATTATACATGGATGTTATTTTATACAACACCTCATTTAATTTTTTTGAAACACGGCTCACTTTCATAGGTTATTTCCAAAATTTATCCAACGATGAGGGATTAGTTAGTATGATTACAGACCTTGTTCACTGTTCGTGTCACTTCTATAGAGTGTTTGCCCATGTGAAAATAAAATCTGTTGTGTCGGTTTTAATACCAGACTGCATGCCAACCAACTCATGATATCATCTTTAAGAATACTAATTTCTTTAAAAAATTCCTTTGGATTGATTTTTTTTACCAAAATATTCGACCAAGGAATTTGACAATCTTTCCCATTAACCAAAAAAGTAATTTTCCCTAATCGTATATCATCTTACTTTCATCAATCTGTTTTCCTTTAAATCATCAAATGATTTCTCCTCATATATGTAATGAAACAATATATATATATATATATATATATATATATATATATATATATATATATATATATATTATATATATATATATATATATATATATATATATATATATATATATATATATATATATATATATCAAACAAACGGTCGGTTGTGGAGAATTAGAGTGGGAAGATTCACCAATCCCCAGTGTTGGGAATGGCTTATTCTCTACAAAATTAATACTCCGTTTTCGAAGTCCAACTCAATCGCATGTCTACAATGGTAGCGTTTTTGTAAGGCCACTCTTCACTGTAAGTATATTTATTTCCGTTGAAATCAATTTAATTTGCAATGAATCCGTCATTTAGAATCTTTAATACTGTTTTCTTCTTCCATCCATGGAATACCTCTTTCACTAAGCTATTATGACAATCGTTGAGTCAGGCACATCACTTCTGTTTACATCACTAGAGCATTTTGGTCTAAAAAAAACTTTAGTCAACAGGTACTTCAGTCTGGAAGCACTTTAGTCTAAAATTATTCACCAGGGTCGCAATTTATGGTTTTCATTGGGTTCGTAGTAAGTGTTTTTAGACTGAAGTGCCTGTAGATTAAAGATATTTGAAACCCAAGTGATTTAGATAAAACTGTTATTTGCTTAAGTCATGTTGACAGAAGTACAAAAAACCCTTATGAATTCACACACTAAAAGTTTATGGTAGCCTTCGTGATGCTTTTAAGTTTCAAATGTCTCTCCAATACTCCAGCACTCTCCTCAGTATCATAGCTGATTTTTGTAATGAATTTGTCTGAATTTTCAATTATTCCTCGGATGTTTGATTCTTCCTATCCGCTTGCAAGACCTTTCGAGTGTTTTCGAAACATACCAATAAGGATAAGCACAATTTTCACCTTTACACTCTACATTGCATGTTGGCAACCATTGACCTGTGTACCAAATTTAGCCCGTGGCAACTGTGGCCATTCCCAGGCATTTATTCAGAATCTTAGGTAAATTTGTCATTTAAAAAAAATGTATTGAAAGATTACTAGTATTTTGGCATCACAAATAAATAATGTGATGATAGTAATTCTTATGTTAGTCTGAAATATGAGTTATCAGGTATCCTTTCTATGATATGATAGACATTATTCAAGTTAACTGAAGACGTGAAATGATTTTTGGTGTTTGCTATATAAAAAACGGTCCGCCATTGTTATTTCTTTGGCTAAGCTTGCCTAACTGAAGCAGTGAAAATAGAATCTCTGAACTGAGATCAAATCGACTGAGACAGTTTGCGTTCACTAATGCCTTCAAGAAAGGTATAAATCCATCTTCTCTCCCACCATCTAGCTTGGAGTTAAAAGCAAGCAGACTTCGATCTTCAGCCTCAGTTTGCAACCGGTCTACGAGACAGACGGCTCTGAATTCAATTTCTGAAAGTCCAACATCTTGTCAAGCGTTGTGAAATGCAAAAGACTGACAAAGTAGAGAATGTTACCCCAGAATATAGGGTAACAGTGGTCTGATGAAGTTCTGACTATCAGAAGTCAGTTACTTACCAGGTGGTGGAGGGTAAAGCTTATGACGCGATTACTGGGGTTTAAAGGGATTTTTAATAGGAACTTCGTTATTCTCATTTGTTTGAGCCTGCCAAACAATCCTGTACCTATGAAAAAGTGTCTAGCCATAGGCTATAGGTTGAGATTTGGGAAAAAAGATATACGTTTCTAAGGAAAATATTTTCATTTTGTTATATTTTCATCAAACCCCCTGAGAAAGGTATGAATCCATCAGACGTGGTGGGAGTGACGCCAACATATCTTTATTGTCAGAAGTACATGGGAACAGTTGATTTACAAATAACCTATTTGACTTTTTTCAAGAGAGCGTTTCGATTCTCATCCAGTTGACTGATCAAATAATCTGCCACACATGAAAAAATGTACAAGGGGTGCATAGTAGACCCTTCTGGCCCCCGGCTTGAAATAAAGGGGAATGAAAAATGGAGGGACGAAATAATGTAGTAGCCGTCCCAATCTCCTTGAGACGCCTTGAAAAGGATCAAACCAAAAAATCTCAGTTGGAATAGCGACCTATCAGATCTTTGATTTGTCTACTATGACTAAATTTCGTTGTATGACCTAAATATATAATCTATTTCATAGAATCTTCTTTCTGTTTTCTTGGTTGAGATATGGTCTATGCTTATACCATTAGTCAAATCGAAATATTGTCGAAATTCTCAGTGGAATCCCGTTTGTAACCACTCATGTCTATTTTATGGACTTTCGAGGCTTCCTTTTTGAATTCCCTTAATAGGGGACAACGGGGCTTGTTGGGTCGTTTTTACTTTCAAAGCAACGTTGAGAATATTTTGATAGAGTTATAGAAACTATTCAACAGGTTTTTGTTCGACTGTTGATTTTCAAGATAAGCAGACAGGTTTGTGGAACGTCATGCCTCTCTATTGCAGTATTGTGTCAGAGGAAGCTAAGTTACGTTAAAAATCTATGTAAATAATAGCCACCTTTTGGTAATGGGTTTCAGCCTCAATTATATAATAATTTACCCAAAGAGTTAAAAAACACTCGATTTTTGTTGCTGGTAATTAAAAACCATCAACCAGAACTGTCTTTCAAACTTTCAACATAGTTTTTTTTCTGTTTTTGAGTTAGTCTGGCCAGTTATGTATGCATGTATGTATTGCATGCACATGCTTCATAATGGGGCTTAAGTTTTTTAAACTCTTACTTCTTATTACGTATTGAAAAACTGTTTTTATCTTATTTTTTGACCCCCGACTCTAGTAGATTTTTAGTGGGTGGTGGTTATGTAAACCATGCTAAATTGATCTCTTAATCTGTTGCTAGCAGCATTCATTGTCGAAAATTTTGATGTTTCTTTAGTGATCACTGCCCAACAAAAGGCAAAAGAAAGAACTTACTCATTGAACACCCCTTTTTTCCTAATTTAATAAATTCATCACTTCCCAACCCGTCGTGCTCCCGAAAGACGTGACGGTCTCTATTGAGTGAGTAACAAACCAAACCTGTTTATTTAGCGATGTATCCATTACGAATGTACAGCTATAATGAAAGTTACTCGCCTTTCTGTGACTTAATCTTCACAATGAGTAGCAAAAGGACGATGGTGCATTTAAGCTAGTTATTGCTGCTTTGTAAAGTTTCAGGTTATCTTCTGGCAACGATATGGCACTTGATAACCTCCCTTTGATCTCAGATAAATGTTACAACGATTCAAACATTTGATAGCGCAACTTACGTTGTAAAATACGCACTTTTTATCTGAACATGCTTGGCCGCTCCAATTTCCATTCCAATTTACGATGATTACTGCATTTTTTGTATTGTTTATTTGACAAATATTTTTTTGTATCAATGAATTTATTCATTAGAATGAAATAAGTACTTACGTATCTTATGGTAAATTTTTGTTAGTATCTAAGACTTGTCAAATAAGCTCAGTCAGTAAGATTGCCTCCTGGCAATCAGTTGGTCACAATTTCAGTTGGTCACGAAAGTAAGGTGAATGTTACAAAATGGTGAGGTGAGGTTTTCTCTTGATCTTGCTACAGTAGAAAAATGATATCAACTCCAGTTTAAGAGTTTGACAAAAGGTTCCAGTGCATTTTATGAGCAATGGTACAGTTTTTGTAGCACAAGTGGCCAACAGTTCTCGCTCAATCATGGCGACAGAATTTTCTGAGAGTAAAGTTGATCGCCATGAATTTCAAGAATTCGAGAATTTGATAAAAATGAATAATGTTTACCTAATTGGATAGTCCAACCGACGTCATTCTTTCTTCCAGGTTCAATTTTATGTGATTTTGTTTCTTCAATTCCAACGTTTGAAATACTTTGCATTTTCTTCCCTGAGTTATGATCGAAAAAGGTTATGTTGTACGTTGAATACTGGGGCCTGTAATACAAAGCGAAATACACTGATTAGAAAACCCTTGTTACGTAATTGGGGACTACGTGAATGGAACTGAATTTATGATAATATAAACCTAAAAAATAAATTTGTTATATATATATATATATATATATATATATATATATATATATATATATATCATGAACAGGTTTTCCGGTGAAGAATTGTATCTGACTTTGTAGGGTTGTTGAGCAAAAAATGTCTTTTGAATACTCTTCTGCCTTACGATATTCAAGCAAGGACAAAATTTGATCCAGTTGATTAAAAAAATGTCTCTAACCGTTTTTTCGGAGTGATTATCGCGTAGACCGATACATGAGTGTTCTTTATGTACAGTCACCCGAGTAACGTACATCTAATTGAATAAAAACTATTCGTTCAATGATTTGTCCAGCATCTGTGGTAGTAGTAGCAAGAGGGGAAAAGGAAGAGTAAGGGTAAGTAGTCTTTCTTTAAGTGAATTGATTCTCATACTTGTAAAATATTGTGATATTGGAATATACTGCTGGTAATAATTGTTATAAAAATGGCAATTTTTTGGTGTTTTTAGCCATATTTTGCATTTTTAAATTGAAAAATGAAGAAATCTGCTGTGATCATTTTTTTACGAGCTGCTAATGATGTCATTATCGAATGTCCATTCCATTATGACACCTCCAAGATCTGGTGAAGGAATTTGATCGGAAAAGATTTTTTCTTAAAGGCGTCACACCATTTGATGAGATAACACTTTCCCCTCCCTTTCTATTTCAGTCGTTTAACGTAATTGAGATGGACCGATAGATAGACCTATCAGAAATCGTTTAATAAAGATGAGTGGACACATCTAGAATAGAATACTAGATGAAGCATATTTCATCACTACTTGTGTTCACCTATGTTGGTGTCACTTTTTATTACAGTGCTGTGGATCGAAATACTAGGCCACTAGAACAAGCAGCGTTAAATCGGAAAAAAAAGAAGTTTCTGACGAGACTTCAAAACCGTTTTCGATGGACGTCGCCGCAACTATTTCGGTCACAGAAGCCTTGCTGATCAAGCAGAGTACAAAGCTGTAGTCTTTGTGTCACCGTCTTCTCTTTGATTCTCCGCAAAATCTTTGTTTTTATACCTGGTAACAATAATGGTAATATGCCTAATCAGAAAATCGGAAATGAAAATTTTACCAATAAGTTAAAAAACAAATACGTTGGAGGGAATCAGAGAGGGAAGGATGGTTGAACAACTATTTTAGTGCTACGGTAAATTGATGCCTCTGTGGCTGAATTGATCAAGATGACGTTCATGAAGTACAGGCTCCCTAGTTGTGAGTTACAAGCTCAAAATTAGACGGTTTCTACTCAGTTAATTTCGTTTGTTTTATCAATCATAGATTTCCTGATTGAAGAAGCAACAACTATACGATGGAGTAAATAACTAAAAGCATTTTTGAACTGGAATTTAGGTAATTCAAGGTGAGTTTTATGACTTATGAAACTTTTGAAATGTAAGTGAAAGGGATAAAAACAAATCTACCTAGGACAACAAATCTCCATGAGACCCTCAAAAGAGGAGGAAATTAAGCAAAAAATCAGTTTGGGATGGCATGCCTTCGGCAGAGCAAGCTCAACTTTCAAGAACCAGATTATCCTAATAATCCTAAAGAGAGTATACAACCAATGCGTTCTCCCGATAGTCACTTATGGGGCTGAAACATGGAACCTAACCAAGACACAGGCCTGCAGAGAAGTATGCAACGCGCACATGAGAGAATAATGCCCAACCTTACATGGAGAGATCACAAGACAGCACAGTATATAAGGAAGAAAACAGGTGTTCGTGACACCATAGAAACTATTAAAAAACTCAAGTAGCAAAGAGCAGGCCACGTTGCAAGAATGAAAGATAACCGATGGACATCACGTCTCACAACATGGATCCCCAGAGATCACATTAGGAACCGAGGCCGACGGAACACAGCATGGAGAGATGAGCTTGATAGATTGAGGAAATAATGGCTCTGCGATGCCCATGATAGGGAATCGTAGCGAATCCTTGGGAAGGTCTATGTCCAACGACGGACGTTTGAAGACTGATGATGATGATGATGATGAAAACAAAAGCAACAATCGTAATGTTCCCTGTTTCAAAATGGCCGTTTTTTGCTTGATTTCTTCTTCTTTTTCTTTTTAACTATCAGCAAATACCAGGGCGTCGGCATCGTTCAAGTTCGGCAAAAATGCTTTTCGTTATTAGCGGTCAGTCTTGTATTGTGCGATTCAAGATCCAGAATGTCATGAATATCTGTTCGGAGCGAGAATGAAGTAGAAAAGCGATTCGCAAAGCAGCCGCCGTTGATATCTTCTTTTCATTTGGTTGTTTATTCACTGTCTGGGAAATGACAGCTGCTTCGTGCGCTTTGTTTAAATACGAGCCGACTAACAACAGAAGGGTAGCAAGTGTTTTAGTTATGCATTTAGAGATAAAAACCCTGACTCACAGAGAGCACTGAGTTGTCAACAGTCACAATAAAACATAAATTTTCATTGAGTTAGCTATAAAACCTTTCCCCTCTCTTGGGGATCAAGAGCAAGATTGAACCTTCTCCCTTTTTGAGCGATTACAACCAGTTGATACTTCAGCTGAAGGAAATACTTAAATTAATTAGCCAGCTATCTAGAACCTTTTGCAGTAAAACATGGAATCATTTTAATTAGTTTTTACAGATCTAGACATAACTGCCCAGAGAGCGGGTATTCTCAGCTGGTAATCTTAATATTGATTTTATACAAAAGTGACTCGATGTGATGACAGACGAAGACAGCCTTTGAGTGTGCCACTTTCAATCTCAAATTCGCCATCAACCAGTCGGTATAAAAATTAGACGTATCATCTGGAAGCTAAGCATACTCTTACTTTGATCATACGAGATAAATCCATCTTAGTCAGAAATATACGGTCATTAGTCACATAAACATTTTAAGATGACAGGTCTTGTTTGTTACTCCGTAGAAACCATCATATGGCTGAAGTCTTTTGGCAGCATGCCATGTTTTTGGTCATCATTCAAGAAAATTGAAAAAAAAGGGTGATCAATGAAAAAGTTACTTTCTTCAAATGTTTTTGTGAAGTGATTGTTAAAAAAAAATCTGAGTAAGCAAAAAATAAGCAGACATAGGAAAGGATCAATTTACCATAAACCTTCATCGCAAATTGACACCTACCCCGAAAAAACAAAACAAAACAAGCATGTTTTTTGTAGACATAATAATCGATATATGTTTGAATTTTCAGCCCTATACTTACTCTTCCGTGTGATATATAGTCACTTACATACCCAGCCAGACCATTAAAAAAACTGATAGAAACCTATCTTGACAGTTTAAGTGACAGTTTTCTTATAGAGAACTAGGATCTGTTTCTGGTTCCTGGTTATTTGATCGTCTGGGCATTGTTTTGTTAGACTGAGATGATGTGCGGTATTTAAGACCCCATATCATAATTTTCTGAAATTCTCGTTTCTGCAAAGCTAAAATTAGTAGCCATATTTGTTGATCGACTGAAGAACCATCTTACCGTCTTCGCAAATTACTATGCTTTCGTCTTAGCATCAGGATGCAGAGAAACCATATCTCTTTGAGATTCATTGTTGACTCAGTAAACGTCAAGGAGAAAAATTATAGTTTTGAATGTAGGTATTAACCGTATTTCTTGCGTGGCTGGTTTGAGATGAGATCACTATGGCAACGTGTTATCGCTATCGGGTAAAAGATGGAAAACGAAAGTCAAAATTAGATTCTGAATGTATGTGTTCAAACCATATGAATTGATTGAAAAAGACGATCATATCAAAATTTTGATGTAATTGAGTTCGGTGGTATATATTTTTTCCCATCAAAAAAATCACAAGCGGTTTATACATTATATCACAAGTAGTTTTCAATAAACAAATACGTTATACCATTCATTCCATCTGAAAGTTACAAATATAGTGACTCTGTAAATTCTGGCGAGAGGGAAAATTAAAAAATAATCCTGGTTGTAGAGTATTTTTGTCAGCTTCTCAACCATTGCTTCACAATAAAGCGTTTTATATTGAAAAGCAACCGATTAAAAACAGTCAAAATGATACAGTAGCAAATGGTCTTAAACACACGTATCTTTTTAGTTTGAATAAGTTCAAAGAAATTGTTTTTACCAAATAAAATACATCAACAAGTACAATTCAATCAACCTGTGTGTAGAGATTTGTTTCTTCAAAGTGACATTTACAAGTTTCAGTAACATTCTGCAAAGCATTTTCGGGAAGGTTACCAGCCCTTCCGCACACGAGTTTCGATTTTCGGCTTTCTGGACTGAACATGGTCTCCCTGTTCGTTGGTGATCACTGACAAGCTCAATCCCCAAAAACGTGTAGAACCCCCCCCCCAAGAAAAAAACCCAAACAAATAACGAATCATTGATTCAAGTGACAGTGTCTGCACGCTCAAATATCCTCTTTCAGTTACCGTTAAAGGTACTCAAAGTAAAATTCTATAATTCTAGTTCGTTGTTCTGTTGAGTACTTTTCAGGATTCCCAAAGTTTCCTTTATATACCTGAAAAGAGGAAAACATAACCTATCAAAACAAATACGACCTTTTTGTTTTGAATCTTTTTTGTGGCTTTCGCACCATCATGTACACCATCAAGATTAGCACCAAGGTGAGGAAAGTAGTTGAATATTTCAATCAGCACGTGAGGTTTGTGTTTGAATCGAGATAAAAGCCAGGATTTTAAATGCTGTATTCCGAAAAGGGCAGACCTATCAAACTTGGAAGATTGGTGCAACTACATCCTACTATTTTTATGTGACCCTGAGCTCAGTGACTATGAAACAGTGATAAGATAGCAGCAATAACTTACATGATATGACGAGTCGTTAGGAATAGACTTCATTGCAATTTTCTTCGTAACCTCTTTGTTTGATTCATCATCATCATTGATGGCTACAGGTAAAAAGACAGAATCAAGATGACCAGCAATTGGAACTGAATCTCTGCCCCCCCTCCCCATTTTTTTTGGCTTGGAGTTGCAGATTTTATACATTGTTGAGGGCAATTGTGCTAAATGGCTCAATTGGTATTATTTACATCAAATAATGAGGTTTTTCTTCAGACCTTTCTCTGTCTTTTACTGTTGGATATTTTCAAATGCAAACTCAGTACTGAAAGGGTAAGAAGTTTCAACACAGTGAATTATAAGAATATACTGTCTGAAGACATTGATTAAGATTGAATGTGAAGGTATAAATGTCTAAAATATTTGCAAAGCACAAGCAATATGGAAAATAGTAATCTATACTTGAATGTTTACGTTATAATCACCGCTATTACTTTGCTGTTGATAAGGAGGATAATCTGTCTGAGGAAAAAAAGATTGCGATAAAAACCAAGTAATAAAATCATGATGGAAGTAAGAACGTTGTCATAAAAATTTGATGAATAATGTTTCATAATACTTCATATGATAGTTTAGATGTATAAAAATGCTAAAATATATTAAGTATTGTAGATACCAGATATAGACAAACATGGCCATGATCAGAAAGGAGGATGGTTTTAAGAATGTTTCTTGAACTTCTGTCCAGTCGAAGTCTTGGTGGCTAATTAGTAAAGCAGGTCTGTCCCAACTACAATTTCCTTGGTAACGAGGATGTGGATTCTAATCATACCAGATGCTTATTCTTTATTTTCCAATCAACTCTATTTACTCACTACCAGAGGGGAATCGGCCTGGGTGAAATAAAAAAAAAATGAATGATAATTTATAATACTTCCATTAAAGCAACTTGGAAAAAATGAGTTAGATATAGGTTCGATGATGAATCTATGACATTCAGGAATCTACAATGATGAAAAAAGACTGAAATTTTACATGAAGTGAAATCATACAGACGTTGCATAAGGCACCACGCCGCGGAGAAATGTTTAGCAAGCTAGTCTCTTGGACTCTTAAAACTGCAATGAGTCCAATCATCTCTGAATCCCTTACACTTTAGACCTTGCACCAGACTAAGGTAAACTATGCTAAGTATATATGGATATAAATTCTGTGAAAGACATTTAAGTAAGGTTCAGGTGACGAAACGTTCGAGCACGTTTGAGATCAGAAGATGACATTAACAGTTCCATTCTTGGTTTGCGATGTTGAGAAGCATTTTGTGATAATAGTTTTGGAAGCCCCACGAATCCGTTGCATACAGGAACGCTTTCCGTACATGTGGTACACATCAATCCTTTGAAAAGCATCTCCTCGTTGCAGTAAATTAAATGGTTCAGAATGTTTTATAGGATTCTTGGAATACTTCTGCATTTATTCGATTTCTCTTTGGAGTGCATATATTGAACCACCTTAGCCAACAAATATGTCAATATCTTAATCTTCTTTTGAAAACATATGAGAATTGTGTTCCATCTCTCTACACCGAACTTTCCTTTATACATACT
>OY735198.1:80878727-80943727 GCA_963457665.1 Thysanoteuthis rhombus
GACGTCTGAATAGAGTGACGACAACTTTGACACTCTCGTCATATTTGTGGTTGAAAGTGAATGAGAAAAAGACTGAATCAGACGGAAGAATCAGATCAGTCAACAAGGGACAGTTCAAGAGATTGTAAAGCAAGGATGCAATTCAAAAGGATTCATCTCTATATATTTATGTCTATCTTTTACACAGGACTCCTGGGATAATGTCAACACTTTTTGACGGTTCATTTTTTTGCGAATAATAACCTCTATCGCTGGTCCAAAGGAGTGAATAAATTTTCCACAATATCTATCAATCTATCTATCTATCTATCTGTCCATATATGTCAGTCTATCTATCTATCCATCTATTTATTCATTTATAGTCAACACACACACATATGCACACACATACACTCACACATATATGTGTATATATATATATATATTTATATATTCCTGTTCATATCAATTCGATGTAATGTATACTTAATTATGTGGATAGATACGATCACATGAACACACACACACGCACACACACACACACACAAACACACACACACACATATATATATATGTATATATATCAGTATATCTTTCTTTGATGGATATGTTTTCTTTTAGAATATATATATGTATATATATATTACACACACATACACACACACATACATATATATATATGTATTATGCACGTATGAAAAAGTGGAAGACTGATATTTGTAGAATAATGCAAGAAAAGGAGATTAATCAGGTGTAAATTTGATACATAGATTCGGCTAATATGAAGCGATACAGACTCAGTAAGCCTATAGAATTCATATCGCCATGGGGTGATAGGAATGATCGAATAAGATGGAAATGGTGCTAAAATCTATAGAAAATGAATTTATTGTCAATTTCTGTGTCAAAATCCGGTTCAGATGCAATACATACTTATCCCGTAGAAACACATATCATTTGATTGGTATTAGTTGAAGACTTTCACTAACCTGCAAAAGAAGAGTGGGTACGCATTCGATTACTGATCGAATAGTTACTCAGTCCACACCCGATTCCTATTTTTCACAGCATGGGTAAAGAATTCAGCTAATATATCATTCAATATGATTCTCTTTCCGAGAGCTTCCTGGAGTTACAGCAAAATTTGAAGTTGAAGTTATAAAAGGGCCATTACAATATCTTTAATTTGAGTAGCAACTATGTCGATGTAAATTTTGGAAGATCATCTCGGGGCAGGCTGTGAAGAGTTTTAGTGAGCTGGTGTTACCATGTCATACCCTTTTCCAAAGTGGAAGATTCGACCCTCAAACTTGAAACCATTAAACGTGCACAAGAGAAAATCTTGCTTGATATCGCGTGAAGAGATCACAAGACGCCACATTATATTAGAGAAAAAACATGGGTAAGGTATACCATAAAAAAACATTGGAAAATTCAAATGGCAAATGGCTTGTTATTTTGCAAGAATGTCACACAACAGCTAGGCCTCATGAATCACAATGTAGATCCCTAGAGATCACGTGCGAAACTATGGTTGACAAAATATAAAATTGCGTGACAAAGCTTTCAAGTTAAAAAAAGTAGTGGCTCCGCGACAAGCATGATAGAGAAGTCTGGCGATTTTTGGAGAAGGTCTACACCTAAGGATGGGCGCTTAAAGGCTGCTGCTGCTGCTATTGATGATGATGATGATGATGATGCTGAGTATCGTTCAGTATCATAAATTCGCTGTTTTTTTTATGATTACTCGATTTTTTGGAACGTTTTTTTCTCCAAAAGACTTGTTTTAAACTTGATATATAAATTCAATATATCTTTTAACGAAAATGGAATTGAGCTTCTCATGCCAATATAATGAATTAGACTTTTTCTTCATTGTTGATAATGTTGGAAGGTTTCGCTGCATCGCTTTTAAAATTTTCGACAAAAGAACCAATACATTCAAAATAATGGTACAGACAGTAGATTTTGTATTTTGCTTGCAATGCTGGGCAAAAAATGTTCATGTTTATTTGGACGGGGGCTGAGTTCTCAGATAAGTGACGTTGTATTATATCGAACTAACTTGGTCATTTTCTTCTATAGAGGTGTGAGCAGAATAAATAATACTTTGTGTTTATTTTTATACATTTGAGCTTAGATACAATAAGATCTAAGACGAGGCAATTTATCACAAAGAGTTCCTTGATTGCTACCAAGAGAAAGACTAGGCTGTTTTTGTATTTTTAACATTCAATATTTGTTAATTTTTCAATATTAAGACGTGATATAGCAGACCCAATTAATTATATACTTGGATAGTCCTCAGAGATTGATTGGATTATTTACGTTTGGATCGACTCCCTTGTTCGGAGCGCATTGCCTTGGATCAAAGATTTGTTCTCCTGCATTCTACCTCGGATCAAAGTGTAGCGTCTGCTTGCGTACATTCTGTGGTAGCATTGCACTGGTACAACATCCTGGCAGATGATAACTTATTGTGGATTGGTACGGCTAAACACAAAATCTGTAGGATTCGTCCTGTGGCCTTGAAAAAACACTTTCTCTATCCTCAAAGGATAAATAATTTCTAGATATTGCGCTTAAAATTAAGCTTGCTCTGACGCCTTTGCAATGCCAGTTGTAGGAGTGAGGCAATTTTTTAGAGTTTCTGTATGGAAACCCCACATTAGACCAACCTAGTGTCACATCTAGCTCTTGTGGGGAAGCGAGTGAATACAGATCAAAGTGTAGTGTATGTTTGTAGTATATTCTTTGGTAGCCTTGCGCCGGAGCGATAAAGTTTGCCGATGATGGCTTATTGAGGCTCAGTATTGATGAGTGCAAGAAGCCTAAGAATCGTCCTGTGGCCTCAAAAATGATGTTACGTACTCTCAGGGGATCAGTAATCCCTGATGTAGCACTCCCCTATTGTACTGACTGTATACGGAGACCCATATTAAACCGATCCTGTATCACATTTTGCTTTCGTGAGTAAGCGAGTGAATGCCGATCAGAAAGTAGTATCTGTGTGCTACTACGAATGTATTACACAAAAATTATGGACACTGTGCTTGTGAGTATTTAAGAAAACCTACGTTGTAGATAAACACCAAGTAACTATATCATATCAAAACACACCTGTACATAGAGCAAATACTTTTTATATCTACATGACACATACATTAAAAAATTTCCATGAGTGTTTGAACAAGCTCAAACTCTGTTGTTCTTGCCTATGATCGTATTGTTTCCACATATGTATTGTTTTGATTTGAAGATATTCAACTAATCAATGTGATAACTCTCACAAAACAGAAAGTAAGTTCAATTTTCCAATCTGCTTGATTGATTAGGAATACACTTTTAGCAAGATGGAAAAACAATTCCCAGTTTGATCGATTCGACAATTCAATTCAATCAACGCTACCCACAAAGAATGTAGCAGACTGACTCAAATATGTCCGTTCGTGGCCACCATAATTTACGGTGGTTTGAGCGTCTTCTTTGGAGTGGTGAATCACGCTTTGAGCCATCTGCCGATGCTCCAGAACTCTGTCTCCGTAGGTAAGATGAAAGATAGTCTGTCTATCACAGTGAAGCATGGAAGTAATATAAATGTGGTAGTGCTGAGGGCAATGTCTATATTTGATGTTGGCAAACTGGTACGGTGTGCAAAGTCCATTAAAACTAATGAGTAACAAAATGATTTACAAAAGAGGCTGCTCATAAACCTGGACGAGTTGTGCGTCGGGAATTAAAAGGCAAGAGGCTATTTTCGAAAATGCTTCAGCACACTCATAGTAAGAGCAACAACTCTTGTCTGTGATATTTTGGCCTGGTAGGTTGTTAGATCTTAACTCTATTGAGAACATATAAGTGTATATTAAGGCCAAACTGGCTGCGAGAAAAACTCTCTTTCTGATACACACACACACACACACACATATATATATATATATATATATATATATATATATATATATATATATATATATATATACCAATAATTATATTGTTTGAATCTCTTTTTGAAATAACCTCTGTTCCTACGTGGAGAATGTGTCACTTGTCGTAGACAGCGTGAATAAAAAAAAATATTTAAAAAATACAACAAAAAACGAGGCTACCGCAGGCATCGAATCTGGTAGCCTCAGTAACCTAACGTTGTTCATTCCATTTAGCTAAACAGTCCGATGGAAAGGTGAAGGCCCAAATGTCTGTCTTATCCCAACGTTCTTATCTTGTTCACACACCGTCTTTGTTTTGTTTCTCAACGCTGATATATATATATATATATATATATATATATATTGCATAATCATCATCATCAGCAGCAGCAGCCACAGAAACAATAACGACTGCGAGTACGCTGACCTATGCGGTGTCCTACCGACACACGTTTCCATCTAATCCCTCCATCTTGTGTCTGATCGTTTCCTATTGTGTTCATTGTCCTAGTTTATGCTGTCAGATTTTCTTGCTAAGTTTCCAGCCTACCTCCATTGTGTCGCTCAATTATTTCTAAATTCTTCAACCTCGTTGATTCATGTTGATGTTTTGCTTAGGGTTATCCCGAGCATTGCCCTTTCTATAGCTCTCTGTGTGATTTTAAATCAACATTTCGAATTTCAAATTGCATTAGCTGAACATGGCTATTGTTATCTTATCGTTCATAACCAAAAACAATTCTCTACCGACTTCATAAAGCAAATAAAATTACTTATCCAAATATTATGATGCCTGTTATTAAAGAAATAGCAGACACAAAAATAAGTTAAACCAAATTTCAATCGATACTTTTTCCTCAAGAGTTACACATAAATTTCCCAAATATCTGGAGCGTACAGCAGTAGAACATTAAATCAATTCTCAACACCTGATTTTACGTTCGTAAGTTTCATATTTTACGACTGTTGGCTCCACATATTTTGGAATAACTTCACAGAGGGCGTGTATTTTCCGATAATCATTATCATCCTTTTAGCGTCCGTTGTTGAACATAGACCTTCCACAAAATTTGCCAGACCTCTCTATCATGGACGTTGCGAAGCCAGTACTTTCTGAAATTTTAATCTTATATTTTGCCGGACACAGTTTTGCATGTGATATGCACGGATGAACGTTGTTAGTCGTGATGTCCATTGTTGTTTGAAATTCTTGCAGCATGACCAGCCCATTGCCATTTGATTTTACTGAAATTTCTGATATCCCTGACTCCTGTTTCTTCTCTAATATGCTGTGCTTTTATCTGATTCTTTCATGTGATGTTGAGCATGATTCTTTGAGGTGCATGTTGCATGGTTTTTGGTTTGAGTGTAAATCTTTCGGTTAATTTCTATGTTTCAGCTCCATGAGTGGATATTGGGAGGATCAAGTGGTTGTAAACCTTTCTTTTTAAGTAATATATGAAATAAACTATCATCGTCATCATCATCATCATCATCATCATCATCAGTAGCAACAGCAGTGGCAACAGCAGTAGCAGCAGCAATAGCAGCAGCAGTAGCAGCGGTAACAGTAACGTTCCAATGTCCGTTGTTTGACGCTTTCTCCAACATTTGCCTGATCTCTTGATCGTGGGCGTTGTGGGACCAATATTTTCTGAACTTGTCTGAATTATCACGCCATGTAACTCTCTGCCGGCGACAATTCCGTTTATCTCTGGGGATCTCTGTTGTGAGACGTGATGTCCTACAGTTGTCCAATATATTGTCAACATGACCTGGCCATTGTCATTCGGGTTTTTTTCCTAACTGGTATCTCATTCCCCTGTTTATCCTCTAATATAATGTCATTCGTCCCTGTGAGCTTAAAAAAGATCCACTCCTGTGCACGTTTTGATGTTTCCTAATTTGAGAGCTAATCTAGATTTCCGTTCCTTGAGTAACTATCTGGAGGACTCTGAGAGCTCTCTGGTTATTGACCATTCTTATTTAAATTAATTGGATTTTCTTGGTTTTTTTTTGGGGGGGGTGAACTAGATCAATGGAAAGCTTCCCGTATATATGAATAATTGCAGTTGGCTATCCTAGAGCAGCAGTTCGCGAGCTTATCTCGTAGACTGGGTCAGTAGTGAAGAGAACTTAATATCATTCGATGTCCCATCACTGTTGCTACGTACTACACTAACCCAACCTTTGAAAATAGCCATAATAAATTGCAGAAAGATTTATTCCCTGTTTAAATATATCAACTCATTTATTCATAGTTATATTATATATGAAGATTTTCTAACAGGAAATAACGTCTCACTGGATGGACGATGTACACCTCTTAGTTCCGCTAATAATCAAAGCATAGAATTTAGAATTTTGTAAAAAAAATAATAAAAAAGTATTTAAACATGGTCGCACATAAGTATGTGTACGAGGTTTATTGGATTATATATATATATATATATATATATATATATATATATATATATATATATATATAGTGCATAATGTATCTGCAATTCGTAAGGATGCAGAAAAAAGATTTTATCCGTTGCTGATTGTTGTAATTCTTAAAACACACACACACACACACACATACACACACACACTCACACACACACACACATATATGTATGTATATATATATATATGTATATTTATATATATATATATATATATATATATATATATTCAGACATAAAATCAAAAAACATTGAAGTATTATGACATTTACGGTAGTTTTCATCGTTTTCGAATGCAATTGCAAAACATGAAAAATAGATTTCCCTAAATGTCATGATACTATACGTATATATATATATATATATATATATATATATATATATATATATATATATATATATATATATATATATAAATAAAGAAATGGATATATATATTACAACAGAATAATTGTAAATTGCATCATATCATATTTAAACTCTTTTTGAAATGATTCCCCAGCCTTTGCACGATGAATGAATCATTTGGCCAAGACAACTCAAATAGAATGGACAATTAAAGAAGATGCAGGGCCAAACCTACCACCAATAGTGTGCGTGTGCGTGTGTGTGTATGTTTGTGTGTGTGTGTGAGTGCGTGTTTATATATGTACGCATCCATCTCCTTTTATCTATTATATCAACTCGGTTCTTATATTTGCTCACATGCAGAGGATGAATTTTTTAATATTTAGCAGTATAGATGCATGGTAATTGCTCACACTATTGTACAGAGTTTGGTAATTACTTCGTGTGTCTTACTTGCAATATCTTGCGGGCCCAAGGTAAGCTTAGCAAATAGCAGTAAAATATATGTGTTAAATCTTGTCTCCTTGTATCGTGCACGGAGCTGTAGGCCACCGAGATCTCGTCGAATGTTTCCAGGTATGGAGCCGTCAGCAACATCCCAGTTTTATTAATAAGTAAATGAATTCCAAAGATGCTTGTATTGTTTTGAATGGTTTGCAATGCCGACAAAGGAAACCTCTTCTCTTCTGGTTACAAATCTACTTTGAGTTCTTTTCAGGCTAATTTTGACGTTAAACAATTCGCTTAGTTGATGATGTAAGGTGTTGGTCTCTTGAAAGTGAAATGTTCGATCCAAGATCTTTATCATGAGATTGATTCACAAGAGACAGAGACAGAGACAGAGACAGAGAGAAAGAGAAAAGAAAAATAAATGAACAGTTCCGGTCAGGCTTTCGATAGAAAATCCCAACGTTGTTCAGCAGTATACTGTGAAAGGGGTGATCAATTAAAAAAATAGAAAAAAAGGTGATCAATGAATAAGTTACTTTCTTTCGCCTTTTCTTGTAAAGTGATCACTGAAAAAGTATGAACTTTAAAAAATAAGCTACATAAGCATGGCAAAAAGTAAGGACCGACTCAGCATGAATTTACACTGTGATTTGATCCCCCACTAGAAACCCATGTAGGAGAGTGTGATTTTCTAAAAGCAAAAACAAAGTTTTCTTGTCGTCACAATGAGGGGTAAATGTTGAAAATTTCGGTCCTCTGGCTCCCTTGGTACGGCCAGTACGCGTGATACGCACATACATAGGCAGTCTACTGGACCAACTTGAAAACTAACGAAACCTTTTTTGACAGTATTGGTGACAGTTGAAGCTGACGGTTTCTGATAGAAATAATATAATCATGACTCCGTTTGATTTGGAAAATAAAACCCACATTAATCCATTATTTAAATAATGAATGTTAACGTGGGGTTGATTACATAGGGTCCTTTTTTTATGAGCACTGGGCGATTTCAATGACGAAGACAAAGACAACAGCCGTATGAAGAACGCTTGTAAGCGAACAGTGTTGAATGGGTAAATAAAGAATCGGTCTAAGAACTTACAACCGAATATGAACGATATTTAGCAGAGTCCACTCTTATTGCTTGAGCTACCAGGACCTGCATGGTAAACGAAAATCCGAATAACAACCTTCACACATCTTGTATTCTGATCAGTGACCAGTTTGGTTATATATCGTTTGTTTCCAGAAATATACATATTTTTAGGTATTTCCAAGCATTTTTGTTTCCAGTTGGACGATATGATATATATGAATAGATATCATTTCTCATAAATTTTTGTTTGGACTGATCAAGTTTCGGTTGTGAGCGAATGGTGTCGAATTGGGAAATCAATAATAAGCTTGAGGCTTTAGAATCTAAGTGGTCAAGTTCTTTACTATTTTGTCGAATACTAATATTAATTTGTATATTATTAGAATATGCCCTCCAAAAATGACGGGTTTATTCTTGTACGGGTCAGCACTAAAGAGTTCAAAGTTATTTTAACAGGTAACTTGTTTTCAACAACTCGAGAATCCTAATTCTATTTTTTTATGTCTCAATTCATCTCAGGCAGTTTAGATGTGTGAAGACTTCAAAGTTTCAATGGCGTAATTTCATTGTAATGTCATAATAGGAAGTTAAATTAACCAGTGATATCACCCCATTTGAGCACAAAATTAGCATATAATTTCATTAAATGGTTTGATCGTACTGCAGACACAGGAGAGAAAAAAACTATGCGTAGAAAAATGTAGGAATACGAATAATTCTGAAAATTAACTTAATGTAAACAAGGCAGTCACTTATCAGAATAAAGGATGAGTTCAGAGCGTTTTTGGGTTTCTCTCTACCTTGCTGGTCTTTGTAGTCAATCAGTAAGAGCAGGCTGGCTTAAAGAGTATTCCTATCATCCAATAGTGGGTAGAGATAAAGATAGAAAATGAACATCCAACGAATTTGATTGTGTGTGTGTGTGTGTGTGTGTGTGTGTGTGTGAAAGAGGGAGAGAGAGAGAGAATGAAGGAAGAAAAAATATCAATTAATATATGCATGTGTGTATCATGCGTAATGGCTGCACCAATGGAGCAAGAGGGCTGAAAAATTCAACATTTACTCTTTATTTTCTCAAGTAAAAACGATTCTTTTGTTTCTTGAAAATCCTTCAGCTTTAAATAGGTTTTTAGTGGTGACTTCAGTTTTCAATGTAAGTTTATGCTAAATCTATCCCTTAAATTGTGTCTGGTACCATTTGCACTAGTTTCATCGAAATTCAGGCCTTTTAGCGATCACTGCCAAACAAATAGAAGTGCTTGATCATCCCTCCCTCCGAATTTGTAACTGATTATGCCCAACAGAGTGCATTGGTCACGTGAAGGTTTCTATTGAGTAACTAACCAGACCTGTTTTCGATTGCAATTAGCAACATGTGTTTCTGTCATAAAAGTATTAGTTTGCAATTGATTAAAAAACAGTGAATGGGAAGATGTTAAGAGATTAAAAATAGATTGTGGAAATGGACACTGGCTGTTTCTCTTGAACATTGCAATATTTTCGTTTGTATTCTAGGAGTATGAATCTACTTGTGTTCCCCATAAGTTATAGGTCATAACACTATTTTTACAATACTAGATGCGTAAAGAAATAACTCCTTCGATTGTGATCGCCTTTCCTTACATCTCATCCTTTACTATTTCAAGAACTGATTTAAAGACAATGGAAGAATTATAAGACGTAGTATGATGTAAAAAAGAAAACAAATATATATTTTCCTCTCTTCTCCCTTTCACTCTATCGTTCCTTTCTTATGGAGTTACGAATCGATTCAAATTTGGACTCGAGGAAACATTTTTGGCATTCATAGACCTGTCGACTTTCATCGCAGGTGAAAAAATCAAAAGGTACAAAAAGAGGGAGGAAGAATAATGTGATATCAAACGGAAATGTGACTGGAAGGAGCGGAATATTGCCAAGTTAAATGTTAAATTTTCTAATGGAAGCCATCACCAACTTGGCTAACATGAATCATAGCATCGAAGCATGAAAGATAGCCGCAGTAGATTTCTGTCACTGAGATGAGAGCAATGAAATGAAAAGTGACCAAAAAGTCGAAGGGAAATCGAAGAAGTTCCTTATACGGCTACGAATCTTCTAGACTTAATTATCGTCTGCCTCCATCGATTGTATTGTTAGCATACACACCATCGAATTCGAGCTGTTTCGAATATCGGGAATAAACTGCATAAATTTGCAGAATCCACTTTTTAGAGTAGTTTGCTTTGCTAAACCATGACGTCATTTTCGCCAATGAGACAGAACCAAAATCTTCAAATATGGCGGTTTGTTAGATCGATAAGTCTAAAATCAAGGATTTCTGTGCACATATTGAGTGAACGAACACACGACTCTCATATATATATATATATATATATATATATATATATATATATATATACAAGCTTTTCTCGTAATAAAGGATATCATGGGTAGGATTTGTTAAAGGGATATGTTTTAAATGTTTATTTACACTAATTTTCATGTATATAATGGCTAAGCAAATGGTCTCTTGGGAAAAAGGGACAATGATCATAGTTGGATTCAGAGTTGACGACATTTGAACCCATTATACATAGGTAAGTTTTAGGCAATTTCTTTTTTAATTGCTGGCCACTGTCTTTACAGCTACTCGACCACTTGGCTACCCTCAGTTCTGCGTGCAAACAAATTAAATGTTCATTAAAGTAAGGACACAATTTGATAATCAAGCAAAAAACTTTCGCAATTTTGACCACAAATTTATTTTATCAACTTCCAGCGTCTGTTAGTAGGATTTATGTCAGAAATAAGTGGGAAAAAGATTGTGAGTAGTCAATAATTAATGGAGGCGTTAACACTAATATCCAAATGAAGAATTTGTTTTTCTATCATCATTATTCAAATTTAGAATTTTTTTCAATTTTTCAATCATCACTTAAATTTAATTTTTTCATATATTTCTATATCATTTTTTGAGTTTAGAGATATTTTTTACACATTTCTATCATTTTTAATATCGGAATTTTAAAAATATTTGTTTATTGATATTTGATTCAAGAATCTTCTATTCATTTTTATATCATTATTCAAATATGGATTTTTTTCTGTTTAAATTTGATTTTTCAAATCACCATTTTTATATTATTATTATCATTATTATTATCATCTTTATTTCTTCTTCTTCTTCTTCTTATTATTATTATTATTATCCAAATTTACACGTTTTTTTAAATCTATTTTTATATTATTACTTGAATTAAGGATTTTATCCCTATTTCCGTATCATTATCTAAATTCAGCAGTTTTATTATGCTATTCAAACATTTATGAAATTCTATATTACGATGTTAGTTGTATGAATGAAATTCTATTTAACTACGTCAGTTATATCCCATAGCGTGACAGAAGACATCTTCACATTGCTAATTATTACATGTACGGATAATGTAAATGGATTGCGAAGAGTTTTACAAGCAAAAATCATTAAATATGAATTGTCTCTGGCAGATAAGTTTGAAGAGGTATATGTATTCACTCATGTCTGTCAGTTGGTCTGTTTGCCTACAAATATCTCAAGAAGTTGTGAATTCTAATCAGATATTGCGGTAGGTGAATGTCGATTTAACGTATGAGGAAATATTCAAAAGCACTAGAACAACTAATTAACAATCGTGTAATGAGACTGTCTACAGTTTTGAGAAAAGTAATTAACATTCATAGAGTTTCGGACGATTGAATTCTTCGTTGTTGGTGTTGTTAACACAACGCTTCGACCGATTTCCTATGATCTTCTTCGGTTGTACTATCTAAATGATGGTAAACATAATTTATTCATGGTAGTAATGTTGAAAAATTCAAAGGAGCAGTTCACATCAACATGTCGACTGAGAGTATGTCATGCTTACGACCTCATTTACTGGGTCCTGCAATTAGACCCTTGGTGATTTCAGTAATGCACACGCTGGACCTCGCCTGAATACTTTTTTCCCCATGGACCAGCTGGCTTGATCTGCAAAGTAGTAGCAAAACCAGTACCCCCACAGTAGCCTCTTGCATCCCGTTGGATCAACATGCCTGTGTCTTGTGGACGCTGCTGACCTAGCAGCGGACCAACAACAAATATGTGATCCACTCGTAAATCATCGTCTATAAAATGAAACCATGACGATAATATTGTTTCTATTGCAAAACGGTAAATGCAACGGAATATAACGAGGTAATTGGGGTCATAGACCAAGCTTTTAAAATTCAATGGGGTGTTGTGCCTGAAGTCCATCATGATTCAAGTATTTATTGATTATAGTCCTGTAAATGCAAAGTCTGTTGGGATACACAAGTTCGTTAAGGCTGAAATTCGTTGAATACAAGGGCCTACTCAATATAAACAAATAAAAATGGTTAATAAATTTGAATCATGCAAAAATGAAGACAAAAGTTTTGTTGACAGATATGCTACCTACTAGCAAAGAAAGATATTTCTACATGCTTCAAGTTATTGCGTTTTCTTAAAAACCAGGTTCATGAAATTACTATCCAAATCAACCTCAAACTCACGTGGAATACATTTCTATGTCATGAAATACATTAATCAGATCAAAGTACTTATGCTCTCCTTACCTACAAAATCTCCTCGTCTGTTCTCGATATCTTATTGATAGATATCTAAATCTCTTTTTACCTTCTGGGTTAATGTACTACATCAAATAAAGCGATTGGGAGCTTATGAATCCTTTGATTCTTTCTGCGAAATTGCAAGTCCTCGGGTGGAGACTTTTTGAGAAATTTGAAATTCATGGTTCGATATTATTAAAGAATACAAGCTCCAGGCTCTACGTTTATTGATCAGAGACAGTTTCTTTGACTTGGTGATACATTCAGTTAAAAGACATAAAACAAGGCCAACTTTTTTTTTCAATATGTCTGTCTGGTTTAGAAAGTTGAATCTCGTTTTCTAAAGTTTCTATGTAGCCATTGGGAAAATAACTTAGGCAGTAGAGGTTGAATATTTCCTTCCTTATACGGCCTATATCTGTATTTTCACTCGAGCTCATACGAGGTTTTGTGTTTGTGTGTGTTTGTGTGTGTGTGTGTGTGTGTGTGTGTGAGAGAGAGAGAGAGAGAGAGAGAGAGAGATGGTATGTGAGTAAAAGAAAGAGAGAGTAAAAGTTACTACCTAGTAAAAGAGACAGTGAGTGAAACAGGAAGTAGAAGAGAGAGGGAGGGTGAGTAAATGAGAGAGAAAGTAAAAGGAAGAGTGAGTGAGTGAGAAAACGAGAATGAGTGAGTGAGTAAAAGCGAGAGAGAGAGAGAGAGAGTGAGAGTGAATGAGTGAGTAGCAGAATGAGAGAAGGGGGAGAGGGAGAGCGAGGTCGAGACAGTTAATTAGACATAAAAATACACAAAGGAAAATATAATCATCTCTGATCTACAGACTTATTATATTGGTTTACGCAAGAAGGTTCCTTCGGTTTTTTCAATAAAAAATAACAAACTAAAAAACTATTTTGTTTTTCAAGAAGAACAGAGAGAGAAAAGGATACAGCTAGATAAAGATAATCGGAGACAAAAGGGAAATACATATTTTCCTATCGACAGACTTAATGTATTAGTTATTGCAAAAATGATCTTTTGGTTTATTAAATAAAAGTTAAAGACATTTTTTTTTAAATTTTCGAAATTGCATTTACTGAATCACGTGATCCATACTTCTAAAACTTTGTATATTTCTGAGAAAAGATCTGCTCTACGTGCATTTTGCCGTGTTCCACAGAATTTTTTTGTCATTTAGTAAATTTAGAAAGGACTGGAGTATATTATAGTCGGAAGGAGCGATATCTCTGACATATCGTGGATCAGCGAAAACGTCCTAGCCAAGGAGTAACTTGTGGACTAGCTCTTTCTTGATGACATATGCCTAATTGATTCTGGACGTTTTCTGTCGATTGCTACCTTCAATTGGTCTGATTGGGAGCAGTACTAGTTCGAATCAATCCTCTGGTCATCTTAAAGGAACTTATGGGAGAATACTTCCTATCAACTAAGCACATCATCATTGGGGTGGGGGTTGAAGATGTTTGGCACAGTAAATGGTGGTACATTTCGTTTGCCCTACGATATCTGGCATTTGATGCAGTTACAAAGAATCGACTTTTAATCACCAGTCAGAATTAAAAAAAATTAAAAAAAAAGTTTTCAGGTTAGTGTAAGTGGTTGGCTGCTTATGTATTTATTACGTGTACGTGCTGCAGCAAAGGAGCTAGAAGGCTTAAAATTTCAACATTTATGTGTAGATATATCAGGTAAATTGGCCACTAGTTTGTGTCTGCTTTATTTCTGAAAATTCAATATTTTCCAGGATTCAACAAGAGGCGAGAAATGTAACTTATTCATAGAACACCACTCTTTCCAAATTTTGGATTGATCTTTCCCAACACGAGCTGCTGCCAAAAGACGTTCGTCATAAAGACGTTTCTATTGAGTCACTAACCAAACATGTGTTACTAATACCTATTCCATGGCGAGGAGATAAATACATTTTTTCTAATTTTAATTTAGTCACTCGTGTGGAGTATGAAGTGAGGATGTTCAGGAAGACTAACTCACAAATAATTGCTCCACGTTGGGACACTTTTCATATCCTATTTACTATGACGACGTCTGATCAACGTGACGGTTCGGATTATTCAATTCAGGGGGATGCAGTAACTGAGATGACAGCCAATACTTATAACTTATATCGACCTGGATTTGAACCCTGACCGCCAGAATTACTTAAGACCTAGCCTGATTTTGCATATTCGATAAATGGCTGATAGGGCAATGATAAAAGAATTATAAAACAAGACATCTATTCTATTCACCTCGACTGAGAACGAACGATTGAAATGTCAGTAAGATGTATTGACTATTCGTGGCCAACAGGCCACCAATCCATTTTTATAGAAAACAAAGGAGGAAAAATCTCAGATTGAACTTTCGACTTTTGATAAATTCGCATAATACTGATTTTCGATCGCTCGGTTTGAAAGGTCCCCAAGGATATTTCTTCTATGGGAGTGTAAATCCGTTGGGAGTCTGGAATGTTATGAGTCCATAAACAAAATATAGATATCGATTGATGGAAGCTTAATTCTGTTCGATAATGACTGAATAGATTATTAAATATGCAGACATCAGCAGAAAACAAGAGAACATAGATAGCTTACCACCACAGTTGCTAATTGAACATTCATTGCGTCAATGTCTGAAGTCACGTGATGAAGTTCGATCAAAGAATATATATGGACGGTATAGATTTTGTACATAGCATTATTGCAATTTTCTGCAAATTGTCAAACATCTGAAAGCGAGTAAAGAAACATAAAGAAAGAAATACATTCGGGAAAAAGAAGATTTTATTATCAAACCTTCCAGAATAAAGCCTCTCTCCCCCCTAACAAAATTACTATTTCTTTAATAAAGACAAACAGAGATAAACTTTTTCAGAAGATGTATAATTGAGTGTTTAGGCCAATTCAAAACCCCATGGACAAAACAGTATGGTTATGAGCGCTGGAGCACACAAACAAACGAAGGCAAGTTTTGCTAAAATAGGTTCCAAATTTGTGCCCCACTTCTTAGTGATCACTGCCCAACGAAAAGCTAGACAAGTAACTATCAATACGGTATGCTGCCAAAAGACGTTGGTCAAGTGATGGTTTCTGTTGAGTAGCTAGCGACGTAGGTTTTTTTTTGTTAAGTTTTGTTCTTACCATTTCCTCTTCATTAGTCTTCATTACCATATTTTTACTCTAAAAGTTATCTTTGAGTATTGCTATGTTTTATTGCTTTCATCTTTGTCGATTCTTTAATTAGGTTCGTCAGATTTTCACACTTTTCATCTATGCTATTTTTTTCATTCTAAAAGGCTTGGAATCTCTTCTGTGTCACCACTTGAAAATCAGTTATGTTCTACATCTCACTGGAGTACGATCTCTTTTTAAGTATCATTTTGTTATTTTCCGTTTTGAAGTCGTAATTTCGTCTGCTGGCAACACTCTATAGTCACTTCGTATATTCGCTTCGTTGATGAGGCAACGTATCCGACGTTATTAATTCTATCGGCTATTACGAAGTCGATTTGTTTCGTTGTTTTTTTTTTCCTTATTTAATTTTGGGTTTTTCCAAGTCCATTTGCGCCGTTTTATGTTTTAGGAAAAATGTGTTTGTTATCTTCACTCTTTACAGGAGAGCAATAATGCATTTGGTTGAGTCATTTTTCGCACATTTTCATAACGAAACTAAAAATGAAATGAAATCAAGTTAAATGCAAATACAAAAACGTACAGTGAAACAAACCAAATCAAGCACTTCCATTAAAATGAAAAAAAATTTCCTTTTAGGATGATTCCAAAATTAAGAAAAAACTGACATAATTTCCTATGAAAAGTGAGAAGTAGAAGTGTAAATTGGATCACATCAGAGGATACGGAATTTTAAAATGTTGAATGGTCGACAAATTTATGTTTTATAATTTGTTTATAAATACTGGAATACCGTGACTCGAGCAGTTTTGATCATCGCAGTTTTGAATGTAGTACAGTCAAATCATTTCAGCATAATATAATGTGAGTAAGTATTAACCGAGAAAAAAAAAATTGTAATGAGACTTGAACCGTACATTTTTGGAATTAAGTATACCGACAACGGTATACCTGTACAAATGTATGTAGCTTCATCCATTTGTAGCCATCTATCTATCTATCTATCTATCTAGAGGAAACATTGAGTTGAGGTTAGGATTCGAAATACGGAGATTGGAGTTGTCCAATAAATCTAAAATTTCTGACGAGTTAATTTGTTTGTGTGTTACACTAATTCACCAAATCCAATTGAAATTCAAATGCAACAGAGATCATTGTTTTATGTCTCAAGTCACCAGCTTGTGTTGTATCACTATATATGCTATCATTTGAGTGAATTGAGGATTATCATTTGATAAATCCTACCTCTGATATCACAACCTGCATGAAAATCTTATGCAAACACACACACACACATGCACACACACACACACACACACACACACACACACACACACATACATTCAATTGAAATAGTTGAATTTTCCAATTTCCGTTCCATTAGCGTAATCCAAGAGATAAAATTTATTTCAGTTAATTTTAGATACTGTGTTCTAACTGTAACTTTAAAGTAATTAGATGAAAACAAAAAATATTCACCGCTCTGGATAAATGGCTTAACCAAGGAAGACGTATCAGAAGCATTCTCCCCTTAACTTTTAAGATATATATATATATATATATATATATATATATATATATATATATATATATATATATATATATATATATATATATATATATATATATATAGCGAGAAAAGATTTTTTTTCAATGGTTGATTACAGATTGTACATTCAGTTCACTTGAAAAATGTTTTCAAATAAATTCTACTGATGGCATTTAGCATTTTTTGAACTGAGATCTACTTAATACATTAATACGTATACACGCATGTATTGTGTATTTTATCATTGTTCTCATTCATATATATATATATATATATATATATATATATATATATATATATATATATGTATGAATGTGTGTATGTATGTATGTATGTACATACATAGGTAGAAAGGGGGTGAGAAAAAGATAGTAAGCAAGGTAATCTCGTTACTATTATAGTAGAGGTTCCATCACTGAGTGTTAAAAAAATGTGACCTTTTGCCTGAGTAAGCTTAGCCTATGTAAGCAATTTATGTCAGAACTGGAAATCACTGTTCATCTCCTTGAAGTATATGGCGTAATGTTATTCATCGTTTCGTCTATATCTCAAGATTTGATTTTTTTCTAAAGGGCAGATTCAAGAGCCTCATTGCAAAATATATCGAACTTGATGTAATATGTTTTCATGACCTTTGCGATTGCTCTGAAAATTCTCCTGCAGTGAAGAAATTATCGTTTTCAAAAACATTTTTGTCAAGCTTCAGTACAGAGTCTGGGGTAAACTTTGTGTTCACTCTGCAACAATAACAAAAGGAAAAATCCTCTCGAAAACGAGGTAAAAATCGATATGTAAATTCACGTATCCCTACCGTGATTTGAAATCAGAATTAACCATTGGCAGAAAAGCCTTTGATCGAACTAAATTGGCAAGCCTTAGATAATTAAGAAAAATAATCATACTGATACGTACAGGCGTGTTTAATCCTAAAGAAATGAATATATCCATACAAATAAATATATTTTTTACATCTTTTATCCGTTAAATACACAATACCAACGTCGTAGAAATCGTCTTTAGTCAGAAAGAAAAATTGAAGTTAAGTTTTACCATGCAGTCTTGTTATAATGATGAATCATAGCATTTGCAATGGATGAAACAGTATTAAACCTCTTACAAATCTTTGCTTTCAATAATTCCATCGCTAATTATATCTTGTATTTTTTTACTGAATTAAATTACTCTGATCCTTTGTTTGTTTCACAATCCTCCAGAAAATAATCTCTTGACAATGTATAAAAATGAGCCTGACTGCTGCAGGCTTAAATTCCATTCCGACTGAATGTGATTTCTGCAACTTTCCTATTGTATGAATAAAATAATTGGAAAAAATGTATTTCTTTTATTCATTCGAATGAAATAAACCTGCGCACATCTGTATGTTAAATTTGTCAATAGGCAAGATTTTGCTGTTTAGCTCAGTTGGTAAGACGCCAACCAGTTGGTTGTTATTTCAAATCACAGTAGGGGAATGTTGATTTTCATAAATGTTTTGGCGTATTTTTGACATGAATTTTAGCGTTTATTTAAGACAAGTCAATTCATCTGAGTTCGTAAAAGACACAACGATCAATACGTCGTGATTCTTGGTGTTGTAGTTCTTGTTTAAGTAGATAAAAAAAGTCAACTCCAAGTTTGGACTTGAGTTCGACAGCAGGTCAGGTTAGTCCCTCAGTAACAAACCATCACGTGATGAAAGGGACCAATCCAGTGAAATCTCAATCTACAATCTGAACCCTGACTAAAAGTTTCTCAAGACTTGATAGAAAATAAACGATTGAAATGCCAGCACTCTAGCCCAATTGGTACAGTCTATACGCGTGATATCTACATACATGAATAGCCAGCCAAAACAATTTTAAAAGTGGAGAAACCTCCGATGATGGTTCTGGTGATAGGTATGGTTGATAATTTCTAATAGCATTTGAATAGTCCTAGAGTTGAGTGCATAATTTAGTAGCGGCTGACGAGATATAAGACGAAAAATTCCTTTGTTTTCCCAACGACTAACATGATATCTCATTATCAATGTCTTTGCCCCAGGTGTCCTTCCCATAGCAGCAAATCGAAATGGGATTCAAAGCAATTATCAGTTGAGGATGAAGGTAGTAAAAGCAATGATTTTTCTGGAGTGGCTGACAAAATATGAAACAACACATTCCTTTGTTCTGGGTCTTTTTCCTTCGGCAGGGGATCAAATAGTGATCCAAAACAATTTGTATATCATGATGAAAGCAGTAAAAGCAATAATTGTCGTTCCATTGAAAAGACGTGACACAAAAATATCTTGATCTCAATTAACGAAGCAAAATGTATCTAACGATAAATATCAAATCACCATAGCCTAACAAATGGCCTGCCCGACCAACCAGCCCAACGGGGGGACAGAATATTCTCTCTTTACTCAACTCGGTATCGGTGTGTCTACCTGTGTGTCTTGAAACATTCCTGTTCACATTTTTGTGGCTACAACCTTGAACATTTGCATGAGTACACCTCTAAAAACCATCTGAAACGTTTCCTCTTTTCAAATATATAAATAGAGGCATTCCCCATGTTATATCTCGCCATCCAAATAGCAAAACACACAACATTATCTCAATTACACACAACTATTGAACTATTCAAATGTAATCGGAAACTAATGATCGAACCTCAACTCCAGGTCCGTCATCAGAGGTTTATCCAGTTTTAAAGTTGGTCAGACTGATCATTTATGTATGGACGCATGTGTTATGCGTACTCGTCTCAGCAGTGGAAATAGAGAGCTGGCATTTAAAAAAAATATTTTTTATCATCTCTAGAAAAAACGTTTTTTCAAATCTACGCTGAATAGTTTTTTTTAGTGAGGGTCCAAATCGTAAAGGTTCTTCGAAAGGTCTTAATGCTCATTCTGGACAAGGAATGACCAAATGTTGTGCTGGTATTTTTCAGATAGTTTTAGATTTGAAAATCCAATTTTTAAAAAGAGAAGATATTTTTGGTAGTTCTTTTAAATTCTTTGTTCTGGTACTCGAACGGGCTACGATGAGTTATTTATGCAAGGATTTACTTTATCTTTTTAGGTTTCAAATAACCTTAGTACAAAAATGATCGAAAACATTAACTCAAATAAAAACCTTTTCAGCTGTTTTGGAGATGAGCGTTCATAGATAAATAATTAAAAGTTAGATTTTGTAAATTTGTTATTGACACCAGCGATTCTCTTCATATGTTGACGTTGTTAAGATTATACTGTTGAAGCCCGATTTTTGTGATATAGTCATTTATTAAGGTGTTAATGCTGATTTTAGTTTTTTTTTCTTTACTCTGAACTTCATGTCAGAACTGATTGAAAAACAATATGGCTGCTCTGAGAATAATATCACTGAGAAATAATTTGGTTATTGAAGAAAAAAGATTCTGTAACTTCTCCCAAACAATCGAACGAACGTCAACGTGTAATCACTTGATGCTAGTTGGAACCTGAATGAAAACAAGCGAATCGAACGGGAATCTTTCTCAATGGAACGAGAAAAAGCAATCCTAATCTCTCAATAAAATTAATCGTTTACATGGATCCGTGGATGCGCTGTCTAAATGAAATGGGTAATAGTTTCTATTTTTTTTTTTTTTTGAATCTTCATTATGTGTAATTACCACAGTAATTTCCTGTTGTTCAAGAGAAACATCGAACCAAAGAAATTATTTCCGTTCTCATTGTAGTTCCTGGCTTGCTTCAGGCCGATTTCTACATTTTGGTAGCTAATATATTTCATCTTTGACTGTCGACAGAAGATTTGATTTGGAGGTACGTGTGTACCCGTGTAAACAATTCATGGCTTATTTAATCCATCAAAGATTGGTAGATATCGGAGGTCACCATTGTAGATATGAGATGTCACGAATGTAGACATTGTAGGTCATCAATTTAGAAGTGTATTAAATGTTGAGCGTTCATGCTTGCGTCAGAAATTTTTGACATATGGTGCAGAGGGCTTTTTTCTCATTTTACCTATGAGTTAACATCCCTAAAAGAGGAAGGGAACGTACGAAGAAAAAAAACAACTGTCGATATACATTTTCGTAACAACATGCACATGGATAAGAAAAAAGATTATCAAATAATTATTCAATTAAAAAATTGATTCTTCGTAATGCTCAATGATTAAAGCAGACTGTGTAATACAACTAAGGAAATGCAAGTCAACAACACTGGTTACTTCAGGGTCAAACTCGACACTGAACGTAAATATAGCAGCCACTGAGCTGACTTTTCAATAAATGTTCCCCAAATTCATCGAGGGGAGTGTGTGTGCAAAATTTCAACTTTCTACTTCGGATGATTAGGGCGGAGAAAAGTTGAGACGAAAGGAAGAGAATGACAGTGAAAACTTTAAAAAAAAGTTGTAAATTCTAATTAAGCGATTATGTTTAGCAATGCCAGATAATTCAATCTAGCGCCCGTAGCTTTCCATTTTTTCGCTCTCACTTAATTTCTATCTCATTCTTTCTGTTTTCTTCTTCTTCTCTTTTCCCCCTTTCCCTCCTTCTTTCAATCATTTTTCTTCCTTTCGTTGATTAATGACGTAGGAATACAATCTCTTTCTTTTCCCTTCTTGCTTACTCCCCATCGTTTTAAACTTTTCACTTTTCAGTCTTAATTGTTAGTATCAACTTGCCATCGTTGTTGGGTGAAGGAATAATCAACTCAGTAAGAGTATTACAAAGTGCACAATATTCACTTATAAAAAAAATGGTAAGCATAGTTACTGACAGCACCTCACTAAAAAAAATTGATAAGTATTCATGGTAAGACTTGGAGCATAATTGCAGTAATCGATCAATTTGCGAAGTGGTGAATAGAAAATGTACATCAAAGCAAGATTCAGAAGCTATACAATAAGAGATTCTTCGGGAAAAGATAGAAAGCATTTAAACTAGGTAGAATAGACTGTAGAAGGCAAGAAAACCAATCGGTATTTGGCACAAACGTCTGCAATGTATTCAATAAAAGCGACCAAGAAATCATTTAGTACTAAGCTCAAGGGTTTGCAATGCAAACGTCTAAAGTATTCATTAAGTCAGAAAAAGGATGCAAGTCACAAAATGGATTTTAACCCCTGATATATAGAGGGAGGGGGGCTGCACTCGCTGATGGCAAGCCTAAAAGTGAGCAAAGACAGCATGTATCTCTGCATTTTATAAGTAACATGAAGTCGTAGAAGTAAGTAATTTCCTGTGCTAAGAATGTTTGCCAATGGACTCTAAATTTTTGTTTTCTTTTGGTTTTATCTAAATCTTTATGCGCTTATAAAAGAACCTATGTAGTCATAACTAGGAAATGTCTCCGCTTTTGAGTCCCAGACGATGCATATTTGTTCAAAAGGTATTCGAAATTATTCTAGAGTATAAGTTAAGCCATGGGCACCATATTGCATATTCATGATGGCTGTATATACAGGTCTTTTTGGAATGTCATTGTCTCTATAAGTGTACCAAATCATATTCTTTCATCATGAAAAAACGCGCAATTGTTCGGCTAAGAGTTTGTACAGAGTGAAGTATTGATGAATTTTTAGACACTTTCCGCCAATAGTGTTTTTGTAAATGCTGATAACGATGGCATATAAAAAATATGAACTCCTTTTATCGGAATGGTAGATGGATATAACATAGTCCTAGTCTCTAACCATAATTTTCGGTAGATTACCACACACACATGCGTATTATAGTATCCAATTACAATTCAAATTTTTGATGGCAGTCACTAATAAATATGTCATTTATTAATGATCAGTAATTTGCTTCGACTATTACCTGATTAGGCGTTAACTTGTCGCTGATTTGTATGAACCCAATCAACGTGTGCAGACGTATCCCATAATTCAATATAAAAATCAATGTTTATACAGCCAGATCACTGAAGCATTCAACTGTAATTCCGTTTAAAACTTAGCCTATAATTCTTTTTTTTCCGTCTGAGGTATTAACCAGGAACTTTTATTTTATTAACACTGTATCCTCGAAAGCATGCAGATAGATAACTAGCGTGTGCTTACTTTTTTGAAAAGACATTCCTTGTGAATCCTAGAGAAAATATCAAATCACTGTAGCTCCACATATAGCCAACCCGACCTACCAGCCGTATGGGTTAAAGAATAGTTTGTTTTCACTCGTCTTTGTGTTTGTCTATATTTTCAGGTGTTCCTAGCTATGTTTTCGGGTGCATAACCTTGAAACTTTGCACAAACAGTGCACCACTAAACATTTTTAAAACTTTTTTTTTTTTACATAGCTTTTTTTAAATTCTTTACGGCCATTTTGGGCTAACAATTCGGAAACTTAGTGCTGGTATTTTTTTAAAGAAAATTTTAGGTGATAAACAATATTCTTGCTATTTTCTTCAAAATTCCCTCTTGTTGTTGTTGTTGTTGTTGTTGTTGTTGTTCTTCTTCTTCTTCTTCTTCTTCTTCTTCTTTTTTCTGTTATTTTTCCTTCATCTATTTCTTCTTTTTCTCTTTCTTGTTTTTCTTTCTCTTCCTCTTCTTCCCCCTCCTCCTCTTTTCCTTCTTCACCTTTTATTCTATATATTCCATTTCTCATTCGCTTTTCTTCTCCCATTCTCTCTCTTCTCCTTACCTTGGCCTTCTACCTTTTCCTCATTTTCCCCTTTTTCATTCCATTCTTGACTGGCCATCAATATTTCACAAGAAAAAAAAGTTTTCTGTTTTATCAGGTATTGGGGTCTCATTTCGACAGGTTTCTAAATAACAGATGGATTCTTCTGAATCTAGATACACTAGATACTCTTCCACCCCCCATCTTCTCTAGATGTTTCAAGGGGGGAACGCCAGTGATGTCATAAATAGATTTCATTCTGACCATATCTATTCTTCCATGGATTTTTTTACATGGCCTTCGAATTTTAACGCTACGGTTGTTCCAATTATAGACTATTATGTCAATTTAAAAAAAAAATCAGATTAACTTTTTAAAATCTGTCCGCTTCCCTCAATTCGTTTTATCTCTTCATCGGCAGACTATTCCAAGATTAGATAATTAGCCACCCTGTACCGGATATCGGGAATTTTACCTCTGGAACGTAATTTCCTTGATTGTATCATAAAGCTTGCTAATAGAGACTGATGCATACCACGAGACCAACAAACACCCATAGAGGCACATACAAAACAAACGAAGAATAGGTCTGATAAGTCATTCAATACAAACTGGCATGTTACTGACGTCTTTTGGCAGCATGGGGATGATCAATTAAAATCTTCGAAAAAGGAGTGATCAAGGGATAAGACTGACTTCTCCGTTAGGCAGTGATAACTAGAATGTCAGAATTTTCAAAGGGAAACAAAACTAGCGGGCATAAAGTAGTGACCAATTTGGCATGAACTTACTTTGCAAATTGACCTCTACCTCTTCATTAGAAAAATATTCTGGATAAATTTTCAAAAAACCGAAAACGTTTTTTCTAGACATAATAAAATGAAATGTTGTATATTTCAGCCCTCTCGCTCAACAGGTTCGAAACTATTCTTGCTGAACCATATTTTCAGAATTTAGCTTTTAAATTAATCAATGAACTACAATAAAAAGCTATTCTTGACTTTCAAAATCATATTAATCTAAATTGGAATGGACAATAATGATGTTTTAAATAGCTGTGCGATGTATGCTTTTCCTTCTGTAACAGGACTCGCCATGTAAGGTTCAGAAGGAACACTGCTTCGGATTTCCTAGAATTACGTCTTTTAGAGCACTTGAGTTCAAGGATTTACGTTTTTACTTTCTCAGACAAATGTAAAGCCAGAGCGTTAAGAATGGAAAGGTGAGTATATATATATATATATATATATATATATATATATATATATATATATATATATATATATATAATGCTCCCTTCTTCCGGGTTGACAACTGTTTTAGTAGGAAAACCTGTCCATTATAAGCTATAGAGCAATGCTCTTCCAACTCTGGAATGGAGCATTGTAGTGGATGGGGATATGTGCGAAAGTAAATATATTGCTTATAATCGGTCCAACTGACTGTCCAGTTCTGTGTGGGGCATGGTTAAAATCACAGCGTCTGGGTTCGAAACAAAGGTTTCGATCCTACCTACAACGAACAGCTGGCTGTAGATGACACAATTAATAATTATATATATATATATATATATATATATATATATATATATATATATATATATATATACAAATATATATATATAAATATATATATCAACGCAACCTAATTTCTGAAGACTTCTGTGTGCTAGTCTGTAGTTTTTTTGGTTTAGAGAAAAAGACAAAAATGCGAGAGAGAGAGAGAGAGAGAGGGGGGGAGAGGGAGAGAGATACGTGTGTATGAGTATGTGTAGAATTAAGTTGGTGGATTTGTTCAAATATTTTTGTTTTGTTCAAATATTTTTTTGTTTAGTTGCCTGCCGACGGCGTGGCTGTAAATATTGACAATATTAATGATGTTCAAAGTACTTGAAATTGAATATAATTCACATGGGTTGTTAGAAATTCAATTTATGTTGCCTTTGTTTCAATATCCTGTGATGAAACTTTACAGCTAATCGGTTTGTGTTGCAAAACACTTGTCCTTTGATCGTAATGTGTGTCGGTATTTTTTTCAAACTTCAAAGTCAGTTCTTTTTTGCTAATTTTTGCTAATTCTCAACTCATGACTTTACAGTGTCCTATTGTGATATTTTGGGACTGAAAAATTTGACACGATAAGTTCGAAAGAATAATTATGTTGCAGATCATCTCCCCATGGAGTATTGTTTATCATTGACATCCGACCGCATATGATATTGTGCCACACTGAGAGAAACATCTCCCTGGTGCTTTGGTTCCTTATCTCGTCTCAGTGTTCCTCACTGCTATGGTGAGTCCGATATCTGCATGATTCTTGGTATGTATTCCTCTTATCAGATATATAAAGAACCCCTGGGAATTCATCACGAAGAGTACCCAACTAAACAATGACTTAAAATGATAGAATTTTACTTCGAATACCTTATCATTAACCCAAGCATATTGTCATCATTTTAATGATCAGACACTGCCACCTGAGTCTGCTATTCATAATTTGTTTGTGCATTCTCGACAATCTGGCCCTGTTAGTGATCAACAGCAAACAGGCCATGGTCAGTCAGAAATGCTGGAAATCTTATACGAGAGGTCAGCAGCAGTTGTCTTTCAAAATGTTATGCAAAGTGAAATCGGAAAAGCCAGATCTTCTGACGTAAAAAATGGTAGGTTTTTGGAAAAGACAATTTTCATCGGTTAATAGAATTATTCATATATTTCATTCGTCGCAAACAATTTTAAGTTATCATCAAAACTGAAAAAAAAAATACATGTTTCACATCCCTTCAGGATTTTCATGCCATCCTCTTTATTGATTTGCAGGACATCTATGCTGCAGTCAGTTTAATTTTCAAAAGGCCCCACATATTTGCTACTATATACCAAACTGGGGTGACTTTGATTAAAAATAAAAAAAAAAGAGAGAAAAAGATTGCAAACCTAGCCGGGCAGATTTCTAATTTTCTAGTGACTTGGATCTTTTTGCTTCGGGCCAGACTAGGCTGACTTTAGCGAATACTGATTTCTAATTTAATGATCTGTTTTCATGTTTCGAAATGTTTTGATGTTATTTCAAATCTTTTAAACGATATCTCTTTTCAAATCTAGATGGAGAATGTCAGACATATGCTATTTTTCAAGAGGTATTTTGATTGATGCCATAATATTCAATTACATATATATATATATATATATATATATATATATATATATATATATATATATATATATATATATATATATATATATATATCCTTGATCTGTACTTTTAGCTAACTGGGATATTGATTACCAGATGTAGTGTTCGGAAAGACAAAAAAAAAAACCCAAAAAACTAAAACAAAAACAACAACAAAAAAATACAATCTAATAATTTGGAAATCTATTCACTTTTTTGTTTATGCAGATGTCTCTTCTTGTTATGCCAAGTTAGTGAATCCTGCTTGGAATATAAGCCTAAAGTCCGGTGACAAACCTACTGCGCCATTGCTCCAATCAAAACACTGCACGAATTTGAGTATCAACTTTCAGTTAGATTGTATACATCACAGAATGCACCGTAGAAATTTAACAATCATTTGATTATATCTCATGAAATTATTTAATGGGACTGGCGCCAACTACTGTAAACCAATCCTGACAGAAATTGCTCGATCTGCACCAAAAGACTCATCAGAGCTGTGTTGAGGGGAGTGGGAAAAAATCATCAAAGGAACATAAGTAAAACCATGGAAAAGATTGGATCGTCAGAAAAGTCATCGTAAAGAAGGATTTAGGGCTAGAGGAAGATAAAAATGCTCTTGGGACGGCTGCTGATATAGTTCCCATCTGGTTTAATGAGAATATTTTCACTTTGTAGGCTATGATGAATTCCAAAAATTAAAGGGTTTATGCAGCTGATTTTGGAGATCTTCTGAAGGCAGCAGTGTCCATATTTGTTGCCATGAGCATGCTTGGTTGATGTTAAGGACAGTGGTAGCTTCATATGGAACAAAGCCCTTTTTGTTGTCCATAGAAGTGGGTATGAAAGTGAATGGCCTTGTTTATCTTCAACTGCTGAAAGAAAAAAGATGTTACCTGAGGCCTTTAGGGTTTGTTATGTCTTCAATTGTGCATCATCAAATATCACCCAGGCGTCTTGCAATTCCCGAACAAAGAGATCTAGCTTTCTTCAAACCCGAAAATCAATTCCATTGATTTCGCCATCTGGTCTATTTTGGGGAGTGATGTTTCAACAATCTCTCGCAGTAGTGTTGCAGCTCTGAAGGAAGTTTGTGTCACATCTTTGTCCAGTTCAGACAGAGAAGCCTCTCATCAAAAGACCATGGTCAATGCAAAAGCTAGTCATATGGAAAGATAAGGCTTCACTGTATATATGGTCACCTCCACATTACTAATACTATTTTTAATACTGCTAGTGCTGATGTTAGTCCGGTTACATCTGCGAATTAATTTCATCTTAATAAGTATAACAATACATTCATACTAAAATATATACTTGGATGATTTAGCCATACATGACATTAAGACGTCCCGTCATTTTTGACGGATACTACGTTAGTACAAATATCATTTGCAGCCCTGGAACCAATATTGACGTTACTGTGACTGAATCTAATTAAAAGTCCCGACTGCTGCCTGGAATGTGAAATGACTCTACAACCCTGTCACCTCTCGAATAATGCCAACGTTCCGCCTTTGAAACGATATTCGAGTGGAGGGGAGAAAAAGGAACACTTTCCTTTTGATAGCAGGATGAATTTTGTCACATTGTTACATTATTTATGAGAGGAGTCCGGAGCCTCTGTGCTTAATCAAATTTTGAGATATTTCCTACCAGACATGTCCGACTCACAAGAGGTAACTAGTTTTAATCTCAAATTTCTGCCCCTATCTCTCCTTCTCAGTTGCGTACATTCACACACACACACACACACACACATACCAGCACGCACACAGGTATACACGCACTCACATACACATATACATATTCAAGCATGCATACAAGGACACATATTTAAATAATGCGTATCAAATTGTACCATATGTATACACCTGAATATTATCTATATAGGTGACTTGTGATATCACGGGTAGGGTTCAACAAACAAGTGTTCCAAAACTATCATTCACTCTAATGATCACTCATATAGTGACAGAGCAATTTCTGGCAGTATGGAACAAAAATTGAACAAGTCTGGATGCTGCAGTGTCAAATTTTACCGTTACTTCTACTCCGACTGAAGATGCAACTTTTGAATTGTATGTATAATGAATCTGAAAGGAAATTAGTATAAATATATTTATCCAGGCACATCTGTAACCCTGACACTAATCGTAAGCAGTAACCCTAAACACTTACCCGAAACTACATCCTTTACAGTTGAATTTATTAAAATACAGTTTCAAATCATCATAGGTTTTTGCTTTCATTTCTTCTGTAAAATGTCCTAAAGATCTAGCCACCCTCAGCCATTAAAATGGCCAGGTTAAAGATTTGCTCTGGACGCAGTAGCAGCTATTGCGTTTCCATGGATTATCTCTCATTTTAAACATCAGCATTTTGTTTAATCTTATTTATCTTGATTAATTACCAATTATGTTTGGCCATTAAATTACCGTAAAAAAAATCACGGGTATTTTGAATTTTCATGAGATCAATTCGGAAGAGAAACAACTGAATTTGTTTAGATGGGAAAGTCCATTGCTCCAAATGGTAGACAAGATATTTCTATCATCAAATACGTATCTATAAGTGGACGATTATAGACAGAGAAATAAATGAAAAAATCCTACTGATCGAAAAGCGTCAAATAGAAGTGTATGAACACATCTCAACGTGGGAAAAATTGCAGACAAAAGACCATTTTCTGACTCATAATACTTGCATCCAATGACAATTAATACTTTCGATCTTTCCAACCACATAAGTTTGATGGATATTGCGTATGTAGTTTTTTCTTTTCAATCAGACAATCTTCCATGGCCTACATTTCTCATGAAGCATTGATCACGTCGAATAAAGGGTAAAAAAAAAACGCCCGAAATCAATAGCAATCGAGTGTCAATTAATCACTTTCCAACTCAGCTGCCGGAAAAAATGATAAGAGTACTCGGTTGCTACAGCCATTACGGTTTTTACACCGGTTATTCCTTTTTTAAAAATTCGTATCCAGTTCAGAACACTTAAGACCTAAGCGATCCTTACATCAACCCAATTAGCAAGCTTTCAAAAGAGTAGAATGTAGGTGGGGTCTTATGAATTATTTTATTTTTTTATTTATCAATCAATCATCTCTGTTTGATCAAGTCAATCTCAACTGACACTTTTGTTGGAAAAAAACGAACAAAAAAAAAAAACGTCCCACGATGGACAGAAATAATACGACACACTTTGTTCCCAACAAATGGAGACTTTTAAGAGATTCTGCTCTAATTGTCGAACGGAAAAAGCAAACGTGTGAGTCTGAAGGGGGTAAATTATCTCACAAAGGTAAATGTACTTAGCTCCGCATAGATAGGACTACAATGCAATATCGTGCTAGATTATGTTTATCCCGAAGGACTCTGATCTTGTATTTTGATTGTGTCGATACCGATTTTGTGGGAACAGGTGATATTGATAGCACACAGAAGTGAGTTGAATAGTGTAAAAGCCCTTTGCTGGTCAAGAACGTTCTTGAAGGTTTAGAGTGTACTGACCTCTGCCACTCAAGCCGGTTGACTGTTCCATGTGTTTACCACGCAACACTGTCTAAAACTAAATCTGTTTTTTTAGTTCGAAAAGGGACAGTATGCATTACATGATCTTTGAGTGTGTGTAAGGGAATCCCTAATGTTATATGTAGTAATCAGCTGGATTTTGATCTGAAATTTTTACTGCATAATGTACAGTCAATGATAGTGATATTGATATTCACTGAAGCTGTAAATACGCTGGTAGGGTGGGAAATTATGTTGGAAAATGAATATTCGTCGTGGGAAATAGATACCTTTTCATCATTAGGCTGCAGACTTACTGACGCACTCACGTATATCGGTCAACACATCCCTAAAATGGCCATTCTAGATAATTACTAGACTCGGTTTAGACAAAGCAATCTCTTCGTCCCATCTGGGATGTTAACACAGCTTTTCCTGAGATTAATTCAAGGGCTTTTTCTGCTGTAATATCAAATATATTTAAAGTAAGACAGTCTCATTAGTCTGCCTCCTAGTCAGGTTGTACAGAGCAAAAAAAAAAACGAAAAAAAAAACAAGAACAAAAGACAAAACAAACCCAAAACGGTATCAAATAAAGAATTCGAACGCAATGCTTGTAAAATAGATATTCTATTTCAGCAAAGCACGCAGTACAGCTTGTTCCGTAATCTTTGATATGAAAATATTATGAAATTCGATCTTTGTGAGACAAATAATTCCATCTTGTGTCAATGTTGAGCTGAGAAAAAATATGGTCATCAATATATCAACTGGGCCAATTAATTTAGCTACAGAGACTTAATCATACTACTGATCGATAAAAAGGTGATTTCTTTCCATTCAGATGTCATGTACATATTATACTTTGGGAATGTTCTAGAAGATCTAAAATGTCCATTATTTAGCGTTGATTGGATAAGAAAATCTGATTTTCCAAAAATGGATTATAGACAATGAACTTACTCTGATATGGGCTGCACAGGGGAGAAAAAAATCCCTGCCAATCCCCAATTTTCAACATGGTAAATTACCCGGCTTTAAAAGTCAATATTTGAAATAATGCATTTTAACCAGGCTCTCACATTGGGATAAAATGAATAACTCATTTACCAGCAGATCATATGACTAACTGTTGACGGTACCAGGTTTATACAAAAGTACTTACACTTTTAAAAGATATATATGGTGTTGATATTACCTCCACTAAATTATGTTGATATGAAGGTCAACTAAAATCCAAGTGAAAGCTCTCAAGGAAAAATAGCACAAATACAATCCATGGTTACTGGTTGTAATTTTCCAATGTTATGTTTCATACTGCTGCAACACTCAACTTGAGAGAGGAAATGTTATTGCATATCGACTAGAAATGGATGATGGTAAATAAACGATTACAGTAAATCGTTTTGAACATAAATATCGCAATTTTCCCATTAAAAAACACCCCATTGACTGGCATTTCGAACTGATCAATCATATCTTAATGAGTCAAGCTCATAAAAGGTTCAAGGTAATTCCCAGCGGTTACAAGTCCTGTAATGGAAAGATTCCATATATTGAAGTTGTGGTAAGAGAAAGTATGCACACACGTTCACAAAATACTATCCAAGATTTTGGGGGTATTTAAAGCGCTTTATGGCTTCCCCAGGGAAAGAGAAATACTGACAGAAAACGATTTTTATTATTTCCATGTGGAGTGATTTCAATAAATGTTGGAATTTTTTGGTGAGACCAGGCAAACGCTACATAACTTGAAAGATGTAAAAGTGATCGAGATTCTTTAAATTTGTTGAACCTCTTGGAGGCATGTACATGAGAATGAGGCAACAGGCCAAATGGCGGCCTAGATAATTCTTATAAGGGAGAGAGGGAGGCATTGATACGGTTGGGAAAGTGGGGTGAATGTGAGGTAACTTATTCTTTGACCTCATTTGACCCCTGGTCGTTAGAGGCTGCCCTCAAAGGTCACTGGATGTAATTAGATAGTAGTTTCCATTTCTTCTAGTCATTTGAATGAGGTATCCAGTCAACATGATGATGGAACTACATTTCTTGGTTAAAAGAAATGGTTGAGATTATGAGTTTTGGAGTTAATTTTTGACATTGGAAATTTTGTTCGACAGTAACTTTTTCGTCTCGCTTGGAAGATAATAGCCATAGATATTCAAAAAATAAAAGACTGGCCATCACTCAAACATTAAATAGAGCAATAAGTGCTCAAATGTTTCTCGTGCCCGACGGAGGACACGTGTGGCCATCCACACAGATTGCCGTGTTATAAATGAGCAAATCTACAGCAAAACACGGTAGTCTATCCGCCTATTTTCACGTGTGAAGTTACAAATCTAAAAACAGATGCTGGATTCACTCCAACATTGACACAAATCGACTTCAGCATTGAGTCACAAAGAAACGTGGGAATAGAGGAGAGAGATCTATCTGTAACGCACATATGCAGGCAAACCCTGCAATTTGCTTCCCCAATCAACGCATAATTCATATGCTGCGATTAGCCTTGCAACGTGCACAAGAGTGAATCATACCCAACAGTACAGAGAAAGATAACAGCACAACACGGTATATTACAGAAAATTCAGTAAGAAATATCATATTCTATCATAAAACTCAAATGGCGTTTGGCAGATCACGGGGCAAGAACAATTGCTGGACATCAAAACTAACAAACGCGGATCCCAAGAGATCATACTTGAAACTGTTGTCAGCAAAATATAAGACGTAGTGATGAAGAAGATCAGTTCAGGAAGTACTAATCCCGTGACGCCCATGCAAGAGAGGTCTGGTGTATACTGGGGAATGTCCAACGACGGATGTTAAAAGACTACTGTTGGCGATGATGAATTACTTATTTAACGTGCAATTTTTCTGATGATTTCTGGAAAACTCGAATTCTGTTACTGGGATATACACTTTGATTTATGAAGAGATAACTGCGTAATTTTCAACGTGAATGCAGAAATGTTCTGTAATTTCTTGTTTTGCATGCAGGAAATATATGATCGTTTTGAACTCAATGAGCAATTTGCATGTGAAGTAGATTAAGGCAGAGAAGGTGAAATAGCTTAAACGGCTAATCAGTAGTTTCCGACCTCTTAAAGTCTATTCTTCTCTCTTGTTAACGAGATTACTATTTTCTACCAGTTTACAAAAAATGAGAAAAATATTTAAAATAGCACTGGAGCTGAATTTGAAATAACTTTAATAGACACAACGGCAAGAGAAAATCAGACATTTGGTTGCACAGTTATATTTTATTTTATATCTTATCTCCACTACCTTTTTGCCAAAAATGTTCATCGTAACTTCTGTGTTGACGATACGATGTTTACATACATTACATTATTCCCCCTTTGGAATAGCTAAATTCCCCTCTTAGTGGGGATTCCTCCGTGGATGGAAATAACTGGGATAAATTAATCATTATGTAGGAACTTGGTGAGAGATTTACACTTGTTGAAGCAGCCAAAGTTTATTTTTCTGCCTAATTATCGATCATAAATTGGAAAAAGCACGGACGGTTGCAGAAATCTGAATCGAGCGATCGTTTAGTAAAGGAAATCGTCTGATGAGAAAAAATATCAAAATCTGTGCAGTGAACTACGGATGAATATCTTTTAAAAAAAATATTTTGAGTTGATGTCATTATGAAATAAGTTAGGAAAAATATCATTATTTTCATTTATTCCGACAATTTTCGAATTGTCTGCTGCTGGAAGTAATTTTCTTAAACACAGATCTATAAGTTCATATGGATAATCTGAACGGAAGGGGATTCATCGTTGATAAACAACCGTAGCCATCAAATGTCGACAGGTTCTATTCTTTTTCTTGAAAATGTTCATGTATTTGTTTATTTTTTTGTTTGTGGGTTTTAGCATTCCTGACCACACCGTTTTGTCTACAAACTTGAAAATTGATATCAATAATTCACTAGACCTGCTCTAAAACTTTTTTTAAAATCATATCTTTTTCAATTTTCTTGGGGTCTTATTCCAATTGGTTTATTAATAACATTCTCCTGCATTTAGTTGTTTCTAGATTCTTTTTACTCTACTGTAGATGTCTTAGCATTCCTTGCCACACCATTTTGCCTATATACTTGAAAATTTGTATCAGTACTTCACTTGACCCGTTCAAAAATTTGTTCATAGATAGAATTGATGGATTTTTTTTACATGAGTTAAAGTTTTGACGCTACAGTTGTTCTATTATTGACTGTGATGATGGGTAGACCCCATTTATCTTATCAATATCTTAATGTGAACGTGGACGGGGGGGGAGGCAGTGATACTTTGCGCAGTGAGACAGGTCAGACATTGCATTCCTTGAAAAAAAAAACGTGCTGAAACTAGTGCCGTGAGATCTTGCTTGAAAATCTGAGAGTTTGTCCACATAATTCATGAGGAATTTAAAAAAAAAACGAGCCTTCTTTCTCCACGTGAGGATGTATGGTCTTTGATGTTCCTATGTTTTCTGAGGATTGCTAATCGTAAGCTTTACATAAATGAGGCGAGTAGCGAATTCTGCGGTATTATAGTGAATCTTTATTACGTATCAAAAATAATTCTGTTGAAAGTGATCGTTGAAATCTCTTGAGTGAACTTTTACGGTAACCATTATTTCATAATTATGTGAGGGGATAGTTTGGACAGTATCATCACTCCGATATTATGAGATTATGACCTTTATAAAATGATATCACTACTCCATTCAAGTAATTATATTATTAATTCGAAATGAAACCCCTTAATAGCCACCAGGGAATATCTGTACATTTCTAAACATACATCATTAAAAATAACGGACGGACTCTATTAAATTTCTTTCTGAATTTTTGTAATGTGCAAACCTTTTATTGATGTCATCGAAGTCAGTCTGTTATTTCAACGATTTATGTTCAGATGTGGGATTGCTTTTTATGTGTTATTTATATATCTGTACTCTATACTATGAAATACAGTGGCAATATCGATGATGATGATGATGATGATGATGATGATGATGATGATGATGATGTGGTGGTGGTGGTGGTGGTGGTGGAGGAGAGAGGGAGAAATGAGGACAATTATTCATCATATTAAAGCAAAAAAAGACTCCAAGCCAATTGACCATAACTTTGAAGGTGCTTATCTCAGTTTTAAAAGATTATATTTCTAAAAATCATAAAAAGGTTCATTTCTACTGAAGTTCCTTTTTGTATTTTGAGATGAAGAAATGTCTTTGAAATAATTAAATTCATGATCAAATTCACGTCTGTACTCAATCAAGATCTCTTGATTCCAAGAGTATGCCAATTATTACGCGTTACTAAACTATCTCAATTCTCTGACCGAACTATGTCGACTAGGTGGGATAGTTTGGATATTTACAAACGTGTTCTGTTAATTGTAGCTCAAAGTTGAGTAGAGTTAAGGATCTGTCTGACATCAATTCAATTACACTACTGCACAAAACTATTTTTTTTTACAAATACTTTTTTTAAAAAAGTGGCCAAAGTATCACCGCCGCACTATAAATCCGAACGAGCAATTCACGTAAAGAGGGGGTTGCTGTATTTAAAATCGATGGCCTGTTTGATAACCGAGTAACTTGCATGTCAATCCCCTTCACTGGCTTTCGTTTTCGAATCCAAGTAAAAAGCTTGAATTATGAGTGGTGATTTTAACCTGTATATGCCTGTAGGCGAATATTTACTCCACCCTAAAAATTTCTGTAGAAAAGATACTCAGGAACGAAAGCTGATCAAATTACTAATGAACAATCAAAGTGATTAGAAACATGCAGTCAGTTTTTTTTTTTTAAAATAAATTTGCATTATTATGCTAACATACTTTCATTCAACCCATGTTCTAACCACGCTGAAATCTGACTTTAGGTATAAACTGGTCAAGACGTTTAAGCCATTCCAAGTCGGGAACTTGGCATAATATATTTTCCCCTCCTATTCCAGCCTAACAATTACCACGCGACTGATAGGTGTGCAGACGTTACTTTGTTCATATCCAGACGAGGACGTAAAAATAACTCACTTCCCCTTGAGAAAAACATACCAAAGTCATACCGCTCCTTCGTTGCGATAACTACCAAATTACAGTAAGAACAATCATGTCTTCAGAGCAATGAACTCCTGCTCTTAAACCAATACAGACTATTTCTTTTTCCTCTGCCATGGTCATATGGGAGAAGCTGCCAGGCTCTTATCGTTCATACGTTACATAAGAATATCTATCTCACCTTGGTAGTACAGTTACTTACAACGAAAGGAGAAAAGTTACTGAATTGAAATACAACGTAAAAGAAAACACGACAGCGGGTTGGAGTGTTACTGATTACGATGTTTGCTGTTCTAAGAACAAAAATACTTATTGGTAACTTCATCACCACTGAATTTTTTTATTAGTCGATCGTTCTTAGAAAGATTTTACAGAATTCAACATTATCAAACTGTGAACGGCAAAACTTATAATGTCAGCATAAATTTCTAAGTAATTTTTTTCTTATCTAAATTGGGGATCAATATGTGCAATCCAGTTCCAAACTCTGGTTTTTATCACCATCAAAAGCCTTTCAGCGTACGTCGTTAATCATTGACTTTCCCCAAGATACGCCAGACCACTCTATCGTGGGTGTCGCAGAGCCTATACTTTGTGAACTTGTCTATTACGTAAAGCCATCTTATATTTTTACAAACCACAGTTTCGAAATGATCTTTGGGGATCCATGTTGTGAGTCGTAATGTCCAGCAGTTGTCTGACATTCTTGCAACATGACCAACCTATTGTCAGTTCAGTTTTCTAATGGTATCTATGATATCTTTGACTCCAGTTTTATTTCTAATACACTGCGCTGTCTTGTGATCCCTCGATATTGAATGAGATTCTCTCCTGTGCATGTTGCATCGTTCTATGTTTGAATGTCATTCTTTTGGACAGCTTCCATGCTTCAGCTCCTATTGGGAGGATGCATTGATCGTATACCTTTTCTTAGGACTTATGGTACTGTCATGGTCTTGGAATCTTGGCGACTTAGTTCTTCGTCTGATTCGTCTTTCTTTGAGTATTTCATGGAGATTTGTTGTCCCAGGCTGATGCAGTGGTCTACTGCGTCGTGATTTTGTTCTCTGTCTTCAGCATGTTCATTGTACATGACATCTTTTTCATTGAGGTTTATGCGGAGACCAATTTCCCTGATCCCTCTATGAAGTACGGTCAGCGTTTTTTTTTAAGATCATGAAGGTTCTCAGCAAAACAAGTGATAAGCAAAACCTCGAAAATAAAGATAAACCATCCATTGTGTTTTATGTCATAAAAAAAAAGAAATGATATATACATTAGACATATGTAGGATCGTCATGACACGCTGATTAGATACGCATATGTGTGTATGGATGTGTGTGTGTGTAAGCAGGAGTGTAGGTGTGTGTAGAGTATCCATAAAACCTTTGAGTAGTTTAGATCATTAGATCTTCTCTTTTCGGATCTTCAACATCGTATATAAGACGAATTATACTTCACGTCCCCACCAACACATTTATGGATCAAGTTTCACTCAATAGCTTACGTTTTTTTTCTTTATTTGGTTTATAGTGAATAGTTTCATCCTGTAATCTACGTCAGTGAATATTCCTGTGAGAAAAGAAATGGATTAATACTTGTACACATCAGAAGGTTTTTCTTTCTCAATACTGAAATATAACTAATTGCACAATGATGAGCAGCGATGCAGTTTATAGAAAAGCTGTCTGAAACCCAGCGAACAGGTTTCAAATTCTCGTACAAATCTCAGCTGTCTCAGAAAAAGATGTTAATCGATTTTCATTGGCCGTTGTCCAATTGCCAGTCATTCTTTTACAATTGGTATTTTAATTATTTCGAGTTGCTCAGGACTAACTTCCTCGTGTATCATATTTTTATTTCTAAATGATTCGATCGTGTCCTCGTTACCCTCACTCAGGTTTTATTGTGTTCTGGAATATCGCCAGTCTTGCTCTGACAATAATCTTAATCCTTTAATTAGCGATAGGATAGCAGAACGCTGTGGCATGAATATACATTTACTTTCGAAAAATACCACTTCCTAATCTCGAGAGCAAAACCGTATGTAAACATCGTATCGTCAAATTGGTAGTTTTTAGAAAAAAAGAAAGTAAGTCTCATTGAGGGGGAGAGAGAGACAGAAAGAGAGAGAGAAAGAGAAAGAGAGAGAGAGAGAGAGGGAATGATTGTAAGAGAACACAATCGCCTAAATTAGAAATAGAGACACTTGGGGTCATGTTACACGGCCAACAGTGACTTCGAGCAAGCCCGTGCGCAAAGGCAAAACTGCGTCTACGCCGGGGCAGCTGCTCCCAATGTTGGTTAACAGAAAATTGCTAGCCCACGAGAATCTATATTCTTATTGATTAAACGGCGCCACGTGACCAATACGCATCTCTCTCAAAGAAAATAATATCCATCAGAATTAATGGGCAAAAACTGTCAAGTTGTTAAATTCAAAGCCAGGTTTCTAGACGCTAACAACGATAAATACACTAGCTCTCCCCCGTGTAAAGTGTCTGACCTTCTCGTCCCTAGGATGAGAGATGGGAAATATCAGCCCTCACATGAACAGACACATGCACACATCTTCAATCTCTCGCTCAGACATATTCTTAAATTGAATTTAAGTACTAAAACAAACAATTATGGAATCTGTCTCATCTAACAATGTTACTCATTATCATTAATTGTAAATATAAACTGAAAGAATTCAATAAGATCAAATTTGACGCGTCTGTGAGAAAAAAACCGTCGACTGTTTTGCAGAGACTTTTTCTCTTGCTGGCACTCAATAACTATACATGCGTCTATTGAGTAAATATCTCTTACGATATAAATCGACGCTAATTAAAAGTATTGTTAATCTTAAGAGGATAAACTTGCTGAAATTTCTGCTAAAAAAATAAAAATGATACTTTGTGATCGTTATCTTTAGTAAAAAGTATTAGGTATTCAAAGAGTTTTTTTTCGGACGAATGAGCCCCTTCTCGTGGTCTCTGCTGTTAACACAACGTTCAGGCTGATCGATTCTACGTAAGAAAAAACAAAAACAAAGCAAAAACTTTTTGAATGTAAATGATCTTTTTCAAAACTAAAAACGAATACATTTAAGATAATCAAACAACAAAACACAAAACAGGTTTTTGTCCGGTTGTTCGACCTCTTGAGCATCCCAGAGCCTGTTCTGATTAGATGTTTGGTTTGCATCTACAGATGCTATAGATCACAGGAATAGATTACATAATAACAATTTTGAAATATTCCTTCTCCACTCATTATGTGCAAACCACACGTTTCAAGTACCATTGATTGATCAAAACAATTTTTTAATGTGAAGCATATATTTTGATCGAATTTTGATCGGTTCAGTTTAAGGTCAATTGCAGATCAATTTACAGCTTTTATAATTTTTCATGTTTTTAGATATCCGATTGAAATAATTCCAAGAAGAATGTAAACTGGAGTACCACATTGATTTTACAAGAAACTGACAACTAAAACTGTCAAAACAGGTTTCTTCAGTTTTCAACGTAGTCCGACTGGCTGGCTATGTATTTATGTATCACCCGCACAGGTCGAACTACAGCTAGATGTCTTGCATTTTCAACATTTGGTCTCTATTTTGTCTGGAAAAAAAATGTTTTTTTTAAAAATCCTACACCTGAATTTTATTCTTGTTGGGGTCAATTTGCAATATAAGTTTATGCTAAATTGATCTTTTAGTTTTTCCTACTATCGTTTGTTGAATATTCAGACATTTTCAAGTAATAGCGATTAAGGGAGAGATAACGTTCATTGATGTCTCTTTTTTCCTTATTTTTAATTGATCATCCCAACACGGCATGCTACAGAAATATGTTACTTGCATAACGGTTTCTAGTGAGTCACTAACAATACCTGTTATTAATGCATTATATTTTGCATATTTTGAATGTAAAATGCACCAGGAAGTTACAAATCGAGTATTTCTGACATTAGGATGGATTAACAATTAACACTCACGTTTTGCAAGGTTTTTACTTGAAATTTACTCCAGCAATTTTGAACATCTTGTTTGCATCTTAGATTCTAAAATGAGGGATTGTCAGTGGCTAAGAATTATTGCTAGCACTACTAATATGATAAGGTTACTTCATGTATAAAAAGTATTTAGATACCTTCTGATTAATGATTTGTTTCCACTTGGATGGTTCTTTGTAAAACTTGACACAGACGTTTTTTATATCCTGGATTGCTATTCTAAAGGACAGAGGGAGGTAAAAAAAAAATATTCGCGAAAAAGGGCAATCTTTCAACGAATCTAAGTATTTGCCGCCACTTTGATCAATTTGTTTGATAACCAATCCGATGGACGTCCGAGTTTTTTTTGTTTTTTTTATTTACTTTTCTTATCGATAAGTGACAAGAATTTCGGATTAGTTTTTCTAGCAAAGAGTTCTTCTTCTTTTCAATACTCGCTTTTACTGGCAAAGTTATCGAAACATGTGTCTCGCAGAGTATTTGCATATAAGCAGTTTCAGAGAGGAACAGTTCAATATTATCCAGCTATTGACGCCATCAGCCACGGGTTTTGTGGTATAGAAACTTTTTGCTCACTTGTGATCAGTCTGACTCTTTTGCCATCGGCTAGAAAAGGGGCTGCAACGTTAACTGAATGATGCAATTATGGCCATTGTTACTGCTAATGTCGGCGTTAGAACAAGGGTCTGGTGCTACAAGAACGGGGGTTGCAAACGAAAATGTGATATTGCCTACATTTGCCCTGCAAGTGCTGCATATCAAATAGATCTAATTAATTCCCGTGAAAATAATCGGGGTTACGTTTTGATTTTCATGAGGATGGTTTTACTGGAAGAAGAAACTGGATCCATTTCAGTGGAAGGGTTCATTGTTTTAGGTGGAAAGTAAGAGATACTTCCATTGGCGAATTTATTACCTTCAAGTGGAAGAGTCAATTTTCACGGACAGAAAAACAAAAAATCACACTGTTCATTTTATAAGTGGTTGATGAATATAAACATTCCAAAATATGATAATGGAAATATCTAAACAAATATTGAGATGGACGATATCTTTTTTAATCGTTTCAAGAAATATTCATATTGATACAGTATTTTTGTTGTTTTATAGATAAGGTTTCTTAAAATATTTTTCGTAAATACTGTTAATATATTAAAAAATTTATTCGCTAATACTATGAACAGTTTTATCTCCTTGCTTCATTGTCTACGTCACTAGACTCTTCTACTCAGGTAAAAAACTTTCGGATAAAAACACCCCCGACTACCATTTCAAACTGCACTAATCCTGGAAAACGATTTCAGCATTTTTCTATATTTTCTAGGAATAAATCCATGGATCTTTCTAACTGGGATTAACGTGAAGATCCCATAAAAGAAGAATTGATAAGGATGCACGTTATATAGCAATGAGCAGGAAGCTAATTTGGTTGGCTGTTGCCAGTGGGTTCAATCCTCATCGTATCTCTCACTATTGATTGTCCAATACAAACTCATCGATCGAAATTCATACAATGTTTTTTTATACATACTTGGCAGGAATGAGGAGAAAAACTCTGCAACTGTCAGCAACGCCGCCCCCAAATTTTTTTCTACAAAGATTGGTTGTTATTTGCTATTCGGATAAAAAGTATTGTCAAATTAAAAAAACTACCATATCAAGATCAAGAACAACGTGAACAATCCTCACAAATTAGGGCTGTGAACCGATATGTAAAATCTTCACCCCTTCTGTAATCAGAAATCACGACTAACTGATTGCAAGGAGGCTACCTCACTGACTTAACTAAATTGACAAATATGGGATATTGATAAAGATTTATCATACAGATGCATAAAGGGTTATCTAATTCTAATAAGTAAATACAGTTATATATATATATATATATTTATATATTTATATATATATATATATATATATATATATATATATATATATATATATATATATATATATTTCTTACTTATTGAATATTCCGTACAAAACTTGATGTAATCATCAACCGGAATAGAATTTTCAGGGGAATTCGACCCTGCAGCAGCGAGGCTTGTTTTTGTAGATTTCGAAAGAAAGAGGGGAAAGTCTGTCTAGAAAACAACTGACCCAAAAAACGAGTCAAACACGGTGAAATATGCAAACGGAAGCCACCCCAACACATAAATCCACCGGTGAATACCTATGTCGTTGTAAAATCAGTCAAAATAAAGTGATAGAAGATTAACCTTGATTCAGGAAGATGGGTCTTGAAACGGACGATGATAATTATACAATCATTTTTTCTTGTAAGCATTTCTCTTGTAAAAGCACACTTTTGTACTTGTAAAATCAACTACACTCCAAGAGAAAAAAATGCAACAGTAATGAAAATTAGTATCACTGACCTGTCCAAAATGAAAGACTCAGCATTGTAAAATACGAAGTCAGCCCGAAAAATAGCCAGCCATTTTGAATATCCTGAGGACCCGCGGTGCAATCTTAAGGTAACTTTTCAACTAATCAGAAGATACTTTATTGCAGGGAATGACACTCTCCTTTAGGGTTTCTCAGCCGTGAAAAGCCGTTGTCTAGGCTTTTGAGTAAGCGTCACTTTTTTAGGCACCGTCTGAGTATTATCATCTGGGTCCGTCAGATCACGTACACTCAATAATTGGCCCTTAGTGACTTCTGTCTCTTCCCCAAAGAGGTTTCAATCCGTGTGACAGGATTAATGAAGCTGATGGTTATTGTGAAAGAGGACATTGCAGGCTGTTTTGAAGAGTGGAGGGTCACTGCAAATTCGTTTGAGGTCTCATGGGAGTACTTTGAAGAGAACGGAGGTATCATTGCCCTAGGTAAGCTATTCCTTGCTTAAAACTCAACGGCTTGATACTTTTCAGACAGACTTAGAGTATGTGATATCCACCGGTCTATAAATTGCATTTTTAAAAAAGGGGAGAGTATTGAGAGTATTGGCTGTATTCAGGTCGCTGGTATTATAGACAGGAAGCCAGTACTCACGGCTCGATCCTTAAGACAAAAAGTTCAGGATAAATCATGGCAACTATCAGTCCAAAATACTGCATCATGAAAAATGCATTTTACAGATTGACAAGTACAGAAACAAGGCTGTCTAAATTAGAAAATATCTTTTATGTTCATATTTAATGCCCCTTGAAGATCAAATGATTGAAGTTGTTCCGCAATTGACAGATGGTACGTCTTGTTCAAGGTAAATCTGGATATTTTCAAAGAAGCGAAATTCACACCTCGAAGGTGAATCATTTCATATAAACAAATGCTTAATCTTCATATCGCCCCCGTAAGAGTTAGCTGTACATATACGTTAACATATTCCATTGCACCTGTAAGTTGTTGAAGTAATTCACCCTTTGCAGAAAACAGCTTACAGTGAGCTTTGGGTTTTATCAGCTAAAGATGTTTTATCCGGAGCAGATACGTAGATATAATGATTTCTTTGTTTTGTCCTAGGCTCTCATGTGAGCCTTGGCTGAGCTTAATTTGTAGACGAATCAAATCTATATCATCTACTGCTATGATAATTGCCTCTTAGATGGGAGATATTTTTGTTGCATTCACGCCCTCTTTGACTTGCATATAACACGTTACGAATTAGTTGATCAACCGCTTACCGGTACAGGCATATCAGTCTGTTGTGTTATTCCAGTTTTTTACTGATATGAAATGTCTGTTTGGTCTGTCTATATCTGATTTCACGGCAATTTCTTCTCTAGAAGCTGTCAACCAAAACTGCGAACAAAATTATCAAAATAGTTTTTTTTTTAAATCTTTCATGTTTGTCAAGCTTGCTATGTATGTATGTATGAATGAATGAAAGTATGAAAGACGGTCAGATATTATTGGATACACCGGTTCACCAGAGTTGAGCGATGTTGGCCCTGGTCATCATCAAGATGGATGACTGTTTTGGGTAACCAGGTGCTCTAGCAAAGAGATAGTTCTGCAGTCGTCTTAGCTGATTATTAGGACATCTTGCCAAATCAGAAATGGACTAGGTAGACGGTCCTTTTCTCAAGCATCAGATGATATCTGGAGGACACTTCACGTAAGAGCAGCCACATTCGCTTCTGAGTTTCAGCAATCTTTTATGTTTGTATGTATCACACGTACAAGCCAAAGCAAGAGTGCTTGGAGGCTGGATATCTAAACATTTACGACTAGAAACAAACAAACAAACAAACAAACAAGCAAAAGAAAAACGTTTTTATTGAATCCCTCCCTTGAATAGTTTTTTTTGTGGGTGTTCAATTCAAAATATACGTTTTGGCCAAATTGATCCCTTAGTTTGTAAGCAGGAGGATTCATAAAGTTTTGTTTTTTTAAAATTCAAATATGGTCTGCCCCCCAAAAGTTGAGAGAAGTAACTTATTTCAACAATTTTTTCCACAAAACCCCTTTCAACAATTTCTGATTGATCACCCCCAACATGGTATGCTACCAGAAGTCGTCGGTCACATGACGATTTCTATTGAGCAACTAATCAGATCTGTTGTTTTAATTGTTTTCTTGTTGGTTAGCAACCCGACTTAGGCAGGAGTCTAGATTTATCGCTGCATGTCAAGTATCTGCTAGATAAAACCGTTAGCAATATATTAGGACAGATAAAACTTCAATCTTTTATAGTTTACGTTCAGGCCACCCATAGATTCGTATTTCTTCTCATCTCATTGATAGATGGGTTGGAACGAACCCTGAAAACAAATCACACTCGATTTAATCTGCTATTACGTGTTATTCAGTATGGTATTTCATTGCTATCAGCTTGCAGGTCTCAATTTCTAGCTGCTCCCACGATCTTCTTAAAAATAGATACCTTTGGAAAAGCATGAAATACACGATTTCTAAGACGAATTCTATGAAACACACTTATCCTCCTCCTCTTCCTCATCATCATTATCAGAAGAAGAAGAAGAAGAAGGGGAGAAAGAAGACTTCTAGCATCTTTTCGTGGACAAAAAACCTCCAAAGATTCACCAGACCTCTTTATCATGGCCGTTTTAGGGCCAGTACTTTCTGATCTTGTTTAATTCATGCCATCTTATCTTTTGCCGGACATAGTTTTGTGTATGATCTCTGGAGATCCTAGTGAGTCGTAATTTCTAGCTCTTATCCGAAATTCTTCCAATATGACCAGCCCTTTGCCATTTGAGTTTTCAAATAGATTCTATGATACCTCTGATCCCTGCCATGCTGAGCATGATACCTTCATATGCACTTTGTATTGTTTTGAGTTCGAGGGACAATAGTTCGGACAAATTTTCATGTTAAATAGGTGACTATCGCAAGCATGCATTGGTTGTGAACCCCTCCCTTTTTTAGGACGAATTGGAATTTACTTAATGGGATTTTTAGGACTCGACTGAAAGCTTGCCATCCCCCAGTAGCATTCATGTATGATCCAATATGTCCCCGTGAATAGATTTTGTTTACACGTTTGTAAGAGGAAATACAAAGAAAATGGGCGTAGGGCGATTATGTTGGGGGAAACCGGGCCTACTTCGCCTCTATTTGCATTCAAAGCAGTGTGAGAATATTTTAATCGACTTAAAGAACCATTCATCAATATATGGTAATTCCATCATAACATGAAACACATTTTGGCTCACGGCTGACCTAATGACATAGGGAAAAACTTGCTCCTAGTATGGGGCAATTTGGCCCCAAATTCTCAATAGAGCGTTGAGCAGTGAAGTTATGTATTTTATGCTCCTTTCTCCTTAAAAATCTAGAAAATTTAGTTTTTACGTCAAGATATTTGTACAGAGATGTATCATACGGTACTTTTTCAGTAAAAAAAAAGTCGTGATTAAATAAACCCAGCCAGGAACAAAACAAGTCGGTGGTATTTTTTTGGCACTGTATAACTAGAAGATTAGCTGAAGTCTTTTTTTACAGTTCATTACAACCCCTCTTTTGATTATCAGCAAACGAAATAAAATGGGGGTCCGACGGAGCTTGAAGAAACGGATATCAATTTGTCCCGTGGTAAAAGGGGCCAAATTACCTTAACACAGAGACTTATTTTGTGGTGTCGAGCTAGTGACAATTATCAACATATGAGCAAAAGCGTCACCCTCTAACAATATCTTTGATATACAGATTTGCTGGCAATTATACATGTCCCACTGATGCCATTCACTAGTTCTGAAACCTGATCCGAAAAAATCTCCAAGTTTAGCTTTCATGATCAAATTGATCATTCACTTCACCAGTCTGCAACACATTCACAGTTTCCCGGTGCAAGAAGGCAGGCAATCATATGACATAGTCCGTGCAGATATATGCTGTATGGGTGTCCCCATAGAGTAGGATGCGAGTTTGAAACCAACCCAGGGGTAATTTTTTTTATTTTTCAATCATCATCCTTTTTTTTTCGATTGCAACCGTGAATAATTCGGTCCGGGCAAAATTAAGTTCCTGAACTGTTATTACACGTATATTTATAAGTAAATGGATAATTATTTTTGTTGCATTAGTATGTGTTTTGTAGATGCTATTCTGTATGAGTATCTTGGTATTTGCATATGTATGTGTAAATATGTGTGGGTTGTGAATAAGTTTTTCGTGTATTTCTGTTGGAGTTGTTGAATTTGTATTCCCCTACCAAGAACAAGAACGAGAACTAATCCTTACCTAATTCAGGGGAGCGAACACTTCCCCATTTGTCTTTCACGTCACGTTAAACCAAACCGATGTATAATACTAAAAACACGACCAAGTGATCGGTAAGGGTTTTTTTCTTACCAACTGTGCTAAAAAGACGATCATTATATATCTACGTATTTATCTATTGTATATACAATATAAAAATTGCAGCAACCACCTTCAGTTGGAATAGGGGTAGGAGTAGAGTTAGTGTTCATCTTTGTGTCTGTGTTATTGATTGTGCAGGGTAGAGTTTTTGTATTTTTTTTTTCAGTTAGTATTTGAGTTTGAGTGTGGATGGGTCGTGCACATCGATAAATCAGACAAGGCTCTTTCTTTTGGGAATCAGAAACCAATGATTGTGAATCGCCATTGGCAATTCCCATCTTGAATCTCAATAGAATCCAGGGGACGTATAAAGCGCCCATCAGAATTCTGCAGCATCAAATTGGAAAAAAAACCCAAAACAAAACAAACAAAAAACAAACAAACAAAAAACAAAAGCCAAAAAGCAGCAATAGTTGGAAAACAAACGAACAAACATATCAGAACGAAAGAAAAAAGTGATTTTTGTTCGATGGTAAAGCACTGGATAACCGAGATATTTCAGGTCCATTCCTTATAGCCGTTCTTTTTTTTTCTTTTTGAGTCATTCCAATCAAGCCAATCGGGGAAAAGGAAGATTTTAATTTCCAAACAAGCGAAAAAAAAAAAGGTATCCTTCCTTTCCAGTATTCGGAAGAGACCACACCAAGTACGTCAAATTCGCAAAGATTCTCGAAACGGACTGGTGGGCATGAAATAGTAGTTGATCATTTACAGCCCCACCGAGATGGTTACACGTTGCCAACCGATGCCAGAGGTCGATGCTCAAGCGTACGAAAATTCTAATGCTGATTTTCAGGCCAGGCCAGCAAGTTCTATTCCCATGGAAGATCAGTGTAATATAATGTCCCATCTACAATCTTTAAAAAAAATCGTTGTGATCTCAGTAAATATAGAAAACAACTTGTTCATTTACACCTCTGCCTGGAAGCCAAAATAGAAATGTATGTTTAGATCTTGGTTAGCTCTAACCTGATTCGCCACCATCATCATCATCATCATCATCATCATTAGTCTTCAATGGACGCCGTTGAAGATAGACATTTCCCAGGATTTGCAAAATATCTCAATCTTTTTCTAGCGGTTTCTATGATATCCCTGATCCCTGTTAGTTTTCTAGCGTACTGTGCTGTCTTGTGACTCCTCCATGTGAAGCTGATCACGATTCTCTCGTGGGTACGTTGCATACTTCTCAGTTCTAGAGTCTGTCCTTTGGTTAGGTGTCATATTTCAACTCCATAGGTGACTATTGGGGTACACTTTGGTTGTAGACCCTTCTGAATATCTTTTTGTAATAGAATTAGTAATGTTTGACCTGACGGTCCCTAAGATAATTGTATGAAGTTTACTTTGGTTTATGTACCCTAAATATGAGGATAATTTTATGCTCATACATATTGACATTTAAAATAGTTAATCGGATATCATACATCGACATCTAGTGATATTTCACCAGATGTAGAGAGAATTTCCCCGTGAAATACACAGAACTATTCCATTCCATTTTATTGGGGCTAAACCACAACATGATGGATGGTACAATGTCTATTCATGTTATGGGATTGCAGAGAGGTCCATTGGAAGGGCAATGCAAGGGGATAACCCAGAGACATATTAAAAGACCATCTGGGATCGAGATGGGCTGGATATTCAGCATAAAGACGATATGATAATAGATGGGACAAAGGCTCATTGCAGCTTCAGCATAGGAGGGGAATAGAAGATGCAAGACGCAAGACTCATTTAGGGATACAGAATTGAACCATAATTTTTCTTATCCGGTCGACCAAAAATACATGAAGTTTTCGACTGGAGACTAACCAAAATTCTCACTCAGAAAGAGAGAGAGAGAGAGAGAGAGAGAGAGAGAGAGAGAGAGAGAGAGAGGGGGAGAGAGAGAGAGTTGAATGTCTTTTTACTGGCAGCAGCTAGGGGCTGGCTGTCCGTAGACCACCCCTCTAACTGGTACTCTGGTATCTATTACTCTACCTGCTCAGTCTGATGACCAACATTCGGTCTCCTTTTCTGAAACGAGGGTCTCTTCTTCCGATATCTCTTATACTAAATCAACTTACCCTCTTCTTTTGCCTGATACCAGAACTAAATTATCATCTACCCGTTTGTCTTTTATTTTCCCCCAGCTTTCTTTCGTTTTTCGTGCAACTAAACTTACAATCAATCTTCCTTACTTCCACAGTTAGAATCCTTATACATCGTCCCTTTTTTATCAACCCCTTTTCACTTTCTTTCTCTTAATGTCTTTTTAATTAAGTGACTGTGACTGGCTATTTATCTGCAGGGGTTCCAAGCAACCACACTTCATCCTGTCAATAAATGTACTTACGATGTTTCAATAGTCCTTTTGGCGTCTGAAAAATGTTAATCCGTAACTTCTTATCTCTGGCCAGATATTTTCGTATACTTCATTTAGACCCACGCCAAAATTATCTTCAATTAAAAAAATTCTATTCTACACACACACACACACACACACATATACATATATATATATATATATATATATATATATATATATATATATATATATATATATATATATATATATATATATACTTTATTTATGAATCACGATCATTTTGAGAACAGACTGGTGTTATTCTATCATTCAATTTTTAAAAATCCAATTAAAACCACTTACCGTACAAAAGGTTGAGATCAATGATGCTAGATGTTTCTATGGACTTCTGCCATGAACCTTTAGAAATAGAAAGTGTCATTCTCCTCTTAACAGAGTAACATACCGTTTCTTCGTCGGTTTAGGGGAAAATTTGTCCTGTCTTTCACAGCCTTCGTGGAAGCAAATACTAACATTTAAATTGTTATTTAATAACCTGTTTTGAAGCAAGATTCATTTTCTTGGTTATATATCCCCATTGCATTTAAGATGAAAAGGTCAAGACATGTAAACGTATAGTTACTACCTTGGTACTTCATATTTTCTTCTTAATGCTTACTTGATAAAAGAAATTACTTACTTTCTGTATCATGTGGTAATAAAGAAATACATCGTCGCTTCTTACAGACTTGAAGAGTTGAGGGGCGTACAAATTCTGACTCATCCCTATGAATGTTTGCCCTATTTGATTAATGTTCACTACTGAATTATGGGCATTGACAAGAAAGGAGATTATGCCAGAATGTAAATATTGGTAGTGTGAAAGAATGCATTTTCATCATTACGCTATAAACCTAATAAATTTCTTGGATACATTTTGAACGTATGTGACTTCCCCGGATTTTAGCGCCCTAGGTAATTGCCTGGTGCGTAGTTTCGGTCCTGTTTGTGCGTGAATACACAGTGAAGTACTGAACACGATTGTTTATGGGAAAATTTGTGAAGGGAATCAGTCCGCAGAAAATGCCACAAAGACTGCCGAAGCCTTGGCTGTCACGTCGATATATCCAGTTAAGAATAACGACAACACTTGACTGAGTCTTTTCAGAGAATGCGCATTTCCAAGATTTGAACTTAGGGGAAATAGTCAGAGTTGAAACACGGCATTGAGAGACCGAAAATAAATCTATCGTCCGAATAATCGAACACTTGAACAAACATATTTAATCAGGTCACTGAATACCATCGACTGATTTTCTTTTCGCTTTCATCTCTGATCTGCATCAGTAGTGAACAAAGGTGCCACTAATTTACAACTAGCGCACGATACACACACACACACACACACACACACACGTGCGCGTTCCCTATCACATATATATATGTATATATCATGGAACTGAAACATGGAACCTAACCAAGAGACAGATCGGCAAATTGAGAACCATGCAACGTGCACATGTAAGAAATATGCAGGGCCTCACATGGAGAGACCACAAGATAGCACAGAACATCCAGAAGAAGACAGGAGTCAGGGACATCATAGAATCCACTGAAATTTCAAATGGCTGTGGGCTGGCCTTGTTGCAAGAGTGGCAGATAATCGATGGACATCGCAACTCACGACGTGGATCTCCAGAGATCACATGCACAACCGAGGCCAGCTGAGTATTAGATGGAGAGACGAAATAGAAAAATTCAGAAAGTACTTGCTCAGCGACCCCCACGATAGTGCAGCGAATCTTTGGGAAGGTCTATGTCCGACGACGGACTTTGAAAGACTGATGTTGATACATCTAATTATATGTGTGCATAAATATTTGTGTCTCCTTACATGAAGAACTGTGTCAAAGTAGTCCTATGCTGAATTCTTTCTAGCCGATTCATCAATAAATGCGTCGTACTAATGAAAAAAACATTCGAATTATTTACTTATGGATGATTAATACGAACATATTTGTCGATGGGCCAATGATTTTTTCGGTAGCAAATAAAGATCAAATGTTGATGATTGTTTTCGGTATGTAGTTGACACCTACGCATAGAAAAAAAATGATAGACTTTCATTACTAGTAGAACAAAATATATAGATAAGAAAATAATGAAATTGAATTACGTGTTATTTCACTCTCCAAGCAGCATTTTAGTAACTAGTAATTCATTTTTCAGGATAGAAAGTGAAATAAATGTCAATACTAATCTATCAATATTCATATAGAGATAAGTAAAAAATGTGAGAGAGATAGGAATGTACACGCTCATACGCATATGAATAGATCTACACCCATAATCAAGGATCCTGACCTGTATTTATTAGTGGGATTTCGATTTGAAAAATTACATAGGTAATGATCAATCTGGAGGATAAATATCCATCACTGAATTAAGTGCATTGACAAGGACGAAAATTATGATGAAAAAAATATTTGTTGTCTGAAGTGCTTTTTCCATCATTAGGCTGTGTATTCATGCATCTACACACAAACACACACATAAACTAACATAGAGCCATATATATATATATATATATATATATATATGATGATGATGATGGTGATGATGAAAATAAATGTATGGATCAATGGTTAATCCGTCAGTGAGTTCTTCATTCCTACGTTCCGCTTATCACAAGCTTCGTCAGGATTCCTGAAAAATATTATAATGAGCGAAACATAAAAATAACGTTTCATTTGTCATAAACATCGTACGATATTATCATTCTACTTCCACACGCACAGACAGACACACGCACACATACATACACATATATAAGTAAACATGTCAATACATAGATGTACATATCTATCCATCTGTACGCATGTATATTTTACGTATACATGGATGCATGGCCTCTGTTTTGTCTCTTTAAACGATGGAACGTGCCTTCTTGAGTTCATGCCTTGGCAAAGGCTATGTAGATCTGAAGGTTCCCAGTCGTCAGCACCCACTTCCCAGCCTAGCTGATGTAGTCCAGAGGAAGAGTAGAGAGCGATTCGTTTGGAATAAGCTTCGATCGGAGTTGTCCTTCTCTTAGACTTATTGCCGGAGAGCCGGAGTTGCCTCGCCTTTTTACTCATATCTGGAATATATATATATATATATATATATATATATATATATATATATATATATATATATATGTATATATATATATATATATATATGTATATATATATATATATATATATATATATATATATATATATATATACGCACACACACACACACATATACACACACACACATATATATATATATATATATATATATATATATATATATATATATATATATATATATATATCAATATATATTCCCAATTACAATGCAATAAGAGAGGAAAAACAAAAACAGAACAGATTTTATCTGTTACTGATGTTTAATCCTAGTTTTCAAGATTTAACACCATAAAAAAGCTATTATTCAATGAACAAAACATATAGACGGTTGTTGATGAGTACTTTATATGATATATGTATATATATAGTAGTACGACGGATAAAAGGAAAGGATGGAAGAGAGACATGAATACGTGCCAATCATGTATCCCGCTCTCTCTTTTCTGACCTTCAGAGTCCTTTCAGAGATCTGGAATCTGATCAAAAGAAGATGAAAACCTAACGAAAAGACCTCACGCTTCACTGTTTCCAACACGCTTGATTACCGACCAGTCTCATTATCCGGTGTCATTTTTCCACTCCGGAAGGAAGCTGCAAGGATAAGGGGTTGTTTTTGACGTTTGTTTCCTTCTCCTTTTTTCCCCCTCCGACATCTTCGATTTAAAGTTTGAAAGAGGCGAAAAAGACAAAAAACGACATTAATTCAGACGGTAAAAGTCATTGACATTTTTGTATTAAAGTGACGATTACTAAATAGATCTGGGATATTTTGCCCTGATATTTTCGCTGTTGGGTTTGTTTTTAATGATTTTTCAAGTTGAGCACTAAGCAGATATTTATAGAATGACTGTTTGAATTGAAACAGTTTCAGGTCGTTTAATCCTCATTTTGTTAGTTATGAAAAAAGGGTTTGCGACAAAAGCGCTTTTGGTCAACATATGAGCTTGTTTCTCTCTTTCTCTTTTCAGTTATCTTTCACTTTGCCTCTCTTTCTCTCTCTCTGTCTCTCTCTCTCTCTATATATATATATATGTATATTATTGTGTCATCCACAGACAGCTGTTTCGATGTATTACATCTCATCAGTGTGGCTAAAGACTTTCTATTATCTCATCCAGTACCACGAGGCAGGATTGAAACCTTCACTTCAGACCTGGAGGCCGATATCATACCTCTGAGTCACAGCTGTGTGAATGTATGCGTGTTGAAAGTGTGTTATGCAAGTGTTTGGCGATGTAGAAAAGGGGGAAAAAAAGGAAAATTCTACTTCTCAAGAGACCCAACTTACATATATCAAAAACATTTTCTCTCTGACATACAGCAATAAACTCCACTTAACTCCACTTACACTCAGCAATTTACTTCACACACACACACACACACACAAACACACACACACATATATGTTTGTTTGATTGAGCGTGCGTGTGTGTTTTGTGTGCGTCCATTGGTCTTTTCAAGTTTGAATGTAATTTTATAGAGTCGACATAATAAAACCCCTCTCAGACTAAAGTTAAAATATGAATATGAGGTCAAGTAAAAAATAATTAAAAACCGTCGTGCGAACAAAAAAAAAAAAATCGAAAAAACGAGTGATCGAAACGAGCAAATAAAGATGTCATGAAAATTCCATTTTCCCTTATTTTCTCTCGTTTCCTAGTTGCAAGTTAGCATCATATGACGTCATAGCATAACTCTTTCCCCTTACGTTTCCGCTCAATATACCGTCTGACTAATTGCAATGATAATGTCGACTCTCTGGAACTGGACAATAAAGTCAACCATAGGAGTATGACTATGATTGAATGAAGCAAGACTATTAGTTATGGAACCGGCATAATTCTCGGAGAGTTAGACAATAGTACAACGACCCGTATACATTTACGTGTTTTCGTTATTGGCGAAGCCGATACTAAAACAATAGAAGACCGATGAAGGTCAGCAAGAAAACAGGTACGAGCTCAGATTAGAAATATTGAGAAATAAAAGTTTAGAATATCCATAACAATAATAACTGTCATATAACATAACCAGAACAAGACGACAAGGAAACGATGAAAACAACACCGATCTAAAAAAACAGTTGAATCCAATCCGACAAAGTTGCTAGTTCAACAAAATGCATAATGTTTTTGTTCATATATATATATATATATATATATATATATATATATATATATATATATATATATATATATATATATATATATATATATATCGTCTTAAAAGTACAGCTTCAAACACTGAACATATGGTATTTACGGGTACACAGACACTTACGCACGCAGGCGCATACCTCCCCGACCCTACGATCATCCTTAACGTCCGTCTGATCTTATCTTGGACCAAAATGGACAAAATGTCAAGATGTTTTGTTCATGACTATTGAAAAACAAAAACCGCTCGTAACAGGAAGAAAAAAACATCTTGAGTAACAGGAGATATATTTTATTGAAGATGATTTCCTTAAATTTCAAATATCACTGACCACAAACATATGATTCACGTTAATGTCTTGAACTGTCCAAAACATTAAAAAGAAGAAAGTTCTAATATGAGTCATGTTTATGATATGACTCCTCTATCATGAACAATGATTAATATGCGAATTATTTTACTCATTTTCATCTGGTGGCTCCCAGTAGGAAGAGAAAACAACTTGTTTAACAAGAAACATATTTTATTGAAGATGATTTCCTTGAATTTCAAAAATTGACTACAAAGGAAAGATTCATTTTAATGTCTCGAACTGTCTGAAACATTAAAAAATAGGGGGTTCTAAAACTATTCATGTTCATTTTTTTCTTGTATCACGAATAATAATAATAATAATAATAATAATAATAATAATGATAATTATTATTTTTATTATCATCATTATTATTATTATTATCTCAATGTCTTTTACGTACCTTTACCTGATGGCTCCTGCTGGTGATCAAGTCTCTTCAATTATCTCACACTCGTTTCAGTATTCTTTGGTAATACTCCTAGGAGTTTCATTTTCAATATGGGTTGTTCTTCCAGTCATTTTGCAAAAGTCTCCTGGAATTTCCCTGGTGTTCTTCTAACCATGGGCGAATTTGTTACGTTCATATCATGCAGTTTTTTAAATGAGTTATCCAGTAAGATCCAGGTATCTATTCAGCTTCGATCCATTCCTTCCATTCCATTCAGTTGGAACGACGACCCCGAACTATATTACAGCTCTTCCTTTCGTTACTCCCGAATGCTTGAAACTATGCAACACAGGAGAGAATCATACTTAACATCACACAGATAGATCGCAAGACAGCACAGTATATTAAAGAAGAAACAGGAGTCGGAAAAATCATAAAATTTATTAAAAAGCTTGAATAGCCATCGGCTTGGAACATTGCAAGAATTTCAGAGAACCTCTGGACATCAAAACTCATGTTGTAGATCCCCATTGATCATATGTGAAAATATGACCGGCGAAATTGAAATGGTAACAAAAATTAGACAAGTTCAGAAAATACAGACTCTGATTAGATGGCTTGGCAAATCTTGGGAAACAAAGAATGCTTGAAAGAAGATGATAATGATGATGATTTGATCTGATTTTCTGACCTTGCCTGGATGAGTCGGTTGAATTACTAAGTCCGGAATAAGTTTTGCTTTATGATTCTGTTTTGATAGTTTCTGGTTTGTGCATATAGCTTTAGTCCAAATGGTCGAATCGCATTCGTTTGTACAATTCTTTGTAAATGACAGTTTCTACTAAGGTTTATTTATACTTCTGAAATTCAATTTTCGTATGATTGACAACTTCACTCTGTTACTGCACTGACGATATTTGCTATCGTCTGATATATGGTATTTTGTATCAATGTCTGTTAATCTTTGTTATTGTTGCTAGAGTAAGATTGAATGGTCTTTTATTTGGCTTATCTCATAATAAAGAAATATCTTTCGTGATTTTGTTTATCTATTTTACTTAATGTAGAGTTGGAGAAAGTAGATCTCTAAATCCACCTAGGAAAACAAGAGTCCATGTAGTCATCAAAAGAATAATAATAAAGCAAGGAATCACACGAGGTTTTCGGTAGAACACACTCAACTTTCAAAAACAAGAAAATCCTACTAGTCCTGAAGAAGGGAATACAATCAACGTATCCTAACGATAGTCAAATACAGAGTTGAAACATATAACCAAACCAATAGATTTACCCACAAACTGAGAATCATGCAATGTACTCATGAAAAAATTATGCTCAACCTCACATGGAGAGATCATAAGATGGAACAGTTCATTGTAGAAAACCCAGGAGTCTGAGACATCATAGAAACAGTTTACAAAGCTCAAATGGCAATTGGCTAGATATGTCGCAAGAATGTCAGACAAATACTGGACATCACATCTCACAAGATGGATCGCAGGAGATCAAGTATGTGGCCGACAGAGGGTAAGATGGCGTGGCGAGCTAGATAAGTTTAAGAAGTACTGGCTCTGTGATGCCCATGATAGAGGGGTCTGGCGGAACTTGGGTAAGGTCTATGTCCAACGACGGACGCAAACGAATTGATGATGACGATTATGACAATGATGTCGACAAACAAATGACGGCATATATATATATATATATATATACACATTGCATTTTTACATACGCAGATAATAGAGAATTTGCTCAGGAATTTGTTCACGTTTACCCGCCACCCTTGTTGTGTGTTGTTGCTTCTGGAATATGGGATAACTTCTCAGGCTGCATGCTCAAATGGACTTGACACGTATCTAGAAACACAGACGTGACGTGTCTTGTCTAATCGAGCATGTTCTGATGAGTGATTTCACATTTATGAGACAACAACACACCATGAAAGCCGAAAGGTTCACGAACGAAATGTTGTCAACAAATGAGCTCATGAACGAGGACAACAGCTCGACCCTGAACAATAATTAGTAGATAACGGACATTTCCATTGCATTGAGCTCGGAGAATTGCATTCTGATGCGTGTAGACTGATTTTTATGATTTTCGTTTTTATTACAAAATCTATTTTTACATTTTAAAAAAAAATCCAACATCTTTTACATCATTGGAACATCGATGAAATTCTATTTTACTATGTTAGTTATGGGAAAGAAATTATATCTTAATACTACGTCAGTTGCATCCCTTAGCATAATTAAAACATTGCAAATTATTATGTGTTGCTTATAAACATGCATATGGTGGATGTTACATGATTTTTAGTCTTTTTTCGTTCGTATAACTTAGAGTCCATGAAAGCCACGATTTCTGCTAAAATTTATACAAATTTCACATTGAATACATGGGTTATGGAATTAATCGACTTACATTAGCTAGACATATTTATGTCCGACAGGATCAATCCTGAGAAAATCCAAGAAAATATATAAAAGAATTGTATGGCCTGGGCTGTGTATACATTTTAGGAAAAATCAATACAGCATTTCTCAGGCGAAGAGAGTATATCTGTTTTTCAAAATTCTATTACCAAAAGTATCCCTCATGTGCTGGTGAGAGAAAGAGAACTACATTTTTGGTACACGATTTTTTTCTTATTCTCTTTTCTCATCTTTAAGATCAGAACTCACCCTCAGCCGAATATGACTGCACAAGAGAGTTTGAAACAAAATTACATTTACACTAATAGTTTGTTTTTTTAAAGAATTCTCAAATGTATTGGAAATATCATGTAGAGTCTATCTTGTGGAATTTGAAATTGAAAAAAGAGAAGCAAGAGAAAAACCAGCATTGTGTGTCTTTTGTTGATGTGTTGCGCCATAGGACACAAAACTATGCTTCTGTATGTTGATCTTGCGAACTGAACTCATAATAAGAAAGATTTGAATTCTAGCAGCTGTTTTAGATGTAATAAGGATCAGATAAGTTATTGCTGTGTACTCATGTGAGTTTGTAAACTTGACTTCGGCTCTGCTTGTTGTATTTCGTCAGTTAGGTTGTATATTCACTCTGAATCAGATAATGTAAGTTATACATCAGGAATGGTTAAATCGAATAACTGGTAATATTTGTTAACACGCTGTAGGACTGGAATCCTAAATAATGTATTCCCCTTATTTTTTGAACTCATATCTTATCTGGATCTAACCTAATGAAATTCCAGATGATTAAGGTATCAATCTAGATCTAATCTGATACTTGATCAGATTAGGTCAGTTTCAGATCTTACTAGAAATCAGTTCTGAAGCAAAGGAAGTAAATTATTTGTGTATCCGGTTCTGGAGTGTGTTGATTGATATTAGGAATTGTACAGCGTACGACTTCAATCTTCACTCGGTATTTACTGTCTACAACATTTGACTGGGCGCAAATAAGTACCAAACAAACAATTTAAAAAAAATTGATTTCAGAGTTACACTGATTTTGATGCTTCTACACTGTATTATCATTTGCACAGTGTTCACGCATGAACACTGAAAGGCATTTTAGCTTAACAGACAACGAATAAAATCAACCTCTAAAAAATTTTGCGTTGGCCAATTTCCCTGTGCATCGACTGAATTATTCTAATATAATCGCTATTTTAGTCAAAACTAATTTCTTCTCGATTTGAAAAAAACAACTATTACAATAAATTTCAATTAAGACAAATTCAATTCCAGTCCTGACCTCCTATGATATAAACCCGTCTTTCAATCTCACGTTTAGATCGGGAATCGGTCGTCAGACAATTGATAATTTTATGAAATTTGGATTGCAATAAAACAATTGATGATGTCACTTCAGTAATTGGAAAAATTTCATAGCATTACATAGAAATATATGTTTTCTTCGTATGTTTATATTCTTCACTTTGTAAATAAAGTTTCTTCTCTTTTCCAGGTGAGTAAAACCGCCTCTGGCTCTGGGAATAAACGTTGGTAACATTTGGTAATGTATGCTATTTGATTTACACGTACGCACACACGTATACATTTATAAATAGTACATATATATATGCCAAGTAAAAATCGGGAATACAATATGATATAATATAATGCAATATCCGATGTGTGATGGATTTATTCCATAAGGTACTCGAAACATTCAGTATTGAAGACCTCGTCTGTCTGAAGAAACCCAAACCGGGTAGAAACATGAAGGTGTTTGTGTACGAAACCTTTATTTCATTATATATATATATATATATATATATATATATATATATATATATATATAATAATAATCAATCCATCTGATAAAAAGTTCTAAAGTTTTAAAAGTCACTTTTCTTAGTGGTATTTACAACCAATAATCTTACAACGCTCTGTTTTAATCAAGGTATAAAATATTTGTCAGACAAATTTGGGAGAGAATTTACACACCCATCCACCAAACTATATATATGTGTGAATGGAGTACTACATTAGACTTTGGAGAATTTGAACTGCATGGACCTAATGTACTATGGATCCTTGCTTTCCATCAAAACATAGAATCTTTCAAACGACGCTAGGATATATATATATATATATATATATATATATACATATATATATATATATATATATATATATATGTGTATATATATATATATATATATATATATATATGTGTGTATATATAATATATATATATATATATATATATATATATATATATATATATATATATATATATATATATATATATATTAAAGAATTACTTTGTGGCAGACAGTGGAAGATCGATGTTAGCGCGTAATCTCTTTTTTGGAAGTGAAATGCACCAAACTATAGGATAGTATATATATGGGGATATATATATATATATATATATATATATATATATATATATATATATATATATATATATTCAGTATATATCTTTTGTATTATTATGAATCATATAAGTGGAGTACTCAAAAGTTTTCATGAAAAAAATTGAAGAAATGTATAACCCTGTGATAATTATCATTATGTCTATCTATCTGTCTATCAATCTATCTATCTATATATATTTATATATATATATAAATATATATATATACATATACATATACATATATATCTATATATATATATATACGTATATATATATATATATATATATATATATATATATATATATATATATATATATATATATATATAAGTATGTATGCATGTATGTATGTAATGAAACTTATCACGGTTTCATACGTTAGTTCAATATATGTGTGTATTTTGGATGTGAAGAGATCTGACAGAATGTTGATAAAAATGACAATTGGGAGGAAGAGAAAAACTCGAGAGATAACTGTTATATCTCAAAATCTTCTATAAAATGGATATGTTTCCATGTATCTCGACGGGAGTCAGCCATTTTTCTGTTTAGACTTTTCTAGAAGTAGAAGCACTCACAAACTTGTTTCAATTTGGATCATCCACCAAATTCTATACAATCTGAATTAAGGAATGCTATGGTGTAGTGAGTTGTAAAAAAAAAGGAATATTACTCTTTGTTTGGCCATACTTTATATCTCATTTTTTCCACCAACGCAATGGAACGATCAAGAAAAGTATGCAGTCTTTATCTTTTTAACCACTCTGTCGTTGAGTTACCCAATCTTTTTTTATGAACGCTGTTAATCGATTTTAAGATTAGCGTCAACATCACATTTTTCCCGTTTTTAGCACTTTCGACTTTTGCTGCAGTTGAAAAACATCATTGAACCCCCCACCCACCAAAAAAACGGTTGTCTCCATTTGGTACAAAATGAAAACTAACATGTAAATACTCACTTAACAGTCAGTAATGATATCGTAGATAAAGCTCTTGAATAGTTTTATATAATTTGAATATAAAAAATGTTTCTGAGTTTAAGTTGATATAGCTTAGTACGCTGGCAACAATCCGATAAAGGAAGCACAACCCATTAGAACAAAAAAATTACATTTGTCTTAAAACGAAGGGATACAATAGTCATCTATGGAGCTGAAACATGGAACTTAATCAAAAGATTAACTCTGAAACATATTGAGCACAGAAGATGATGATTCTCAAAATCAGGTGGATAAATCACTAGACTGCACCGTATATTACAGAAAAAAGACAAGGGTCGGGGATATCGTAGAAACCACTAGAAAACTCAAATGTCAATGGGCTGGACAAGTTGCAAGAATGTTAGACAATCGCTGAACATCCTGATTCACATCATTGATCCCCAGTGATCATTTGTGAAAATGTTGACAGAAAGAATATCATGACTTGACGAACAAGTCAATTTGGGAAAATAGTGACTCCACAAAGTTGATGAAGCTTGGTGAATCTTGGGGAAATACTGAATTTAAAGACGGATGCTGAACGGCTGCTGCTGCTGTTTTTGCTGCTGTTGTTACAGTTGATGATGAAGAAACGACAAGTGGAAGTGTTTCATGTTTCATTATAATGTTTACTTGGATACCATTTCAATTGTGACCTCCTGCAAAAACAGCATAGTACGTATCATAACACATTTCAGGCTCATTCCAGGCTATCACTCGGGTTGGCAGTCGATTGTGAGACTGACGAACTAGAAAGAACGACATGACTACAATTGAAAATTCTACAATTTTTCTGACCTTGTGAAAAAAACAATACAAATGTTCATTGAAAAATAATGCAAAGAAGAGAAATAGACTGGAAGAGAATTGTACAGGAGTCATAAATAGCCTGTTTCGTCTCGCTCGGACCAGTGAGTTACAATTAAATCTTAAGTCACTTCGTTGAGATTCTGGATGAAGTTCAAGGAAGAAATAACGTAGAAGGTTAAAAAAAGTGAGAGGAAAAGAACAAAAGAATAGAGAAAGAGAGAGAGAAAGAGAGAGAGTGAGAGGGTTAAAAAGACTGGCACAGAATGAGATAACGAGCAACACTAAAACTTATGAAGGGAGGGAAAAGGATCGAAAATTCTGAGAGGAATATATATATATATATATATATATATATGTATACATATATATATATACATATATATATGTATGTATATATATATATATATATATATATATATATAGAGAGAGAGAGAGAGGGGGATAAAAAGAGGTTTGGGTGATCTAATTGGTTATATACCTTTTTATCAAGACATAGCAATACAAATTACACCATCAAATCTCTTTAGATTCCATGTCCGACCACGCATTGGAGCAGCTCCAGTAAGGTCGAGACTTTAAAAATACTCCAAATAGGGATACTTGAATTTTTAAGGAATAAATTTCCTATTAAAATAGCTTTAGGCTCCTCAGTATCGATCTATACATGAGGAACCCCCTCAATTTTTACGGGTATATTTTCATCCCCAATAAATATGCATGAAAAAAAAGTGTGGTAAATTGATGGACATAAAGCAAATGTTTGAAGATAAAGGGACTGAATGAAAATAATCTATGTAGAAAAAGATTTAAAAACGCAGAAAAAGATTCAAATGGAAAAAAAGACACTGAGAAAAAGATAGAGAAAGGAGGGTAAAATCAAATATGCCTCTATTTTTTATTATTTTCCGGTAATTTGCTATCCTGCAGAAACTTATCTGGTAAAAGTGCTGTGGGCAAAATGTCTCCAGAACCGAAGTTTAGGAGGGAACAAACACACAGGCTGCAAAGGTTCTCATTTTTTTTTTACTTAGTTTCATTTTACCTAATTTTTCTCTCTTTTAGATTTAGGAAATCGATAAATGCTCAATTGATATTTGCAAGAAAAACAAACGGATGAGATAAATAAGACGAATCTTTAATACGGCGTGCACAATGAATTTTGAACACCATTATTGTCAAATTACGTGACGTTGAATGGGAGATGTTTATAAGTAAGAAGCAGCTTATCAAGGGGCATCTTTCTACCAAGCTAAAAGAAAATCTGACTTGGAACAGTCATAATGTCCATTGGTTATCTGATATTCTAACAACATGACCAGCCTATTGAGTTTTCTAATGTTTTTTTTTTAACGATAGTGCAGGCTCCATTTTGTTTCCTAATACAATGCACTGTCTTAAGATCTCTCATATGCAGATTTTCGGTTTAAGGGTCAATATTCAAGTTCAGTTCCATATTTTAGCTCTATAAGCGACTATTGGGAGTATATATTTGTTGTAGACCCCCCCCCTTTTTAATGGATGATTGGATTTCAATTTTGAAGGTTGTGCTTGCCAACTTAAGGCGATTGTTCGTTTGAATTCTTCTTCTTTTGCTGTTCTCATGCGTATTTGTTGTCCTAGGTAGATGCAGTGGTCAACTTACTTCAGCTCAGCATTTTCAGTGTTGATCCTTGTGACTTTGTTCTCAATATATTGGTTGAATGACATTAAAGTTTTTTAATTTCTAAACAGAGATTTGGTGGTAGAGAGACGGGAAGGGAAAGCAGACAGATAAACGTAAACAGACACTAATTGATAAATCGACTCACCATCACAGTCGATAATTGGACAACTTTGGCATCAAAATTTAAAGTAATGTAAAAAATTCAATCGAAAAATAAATATGGTCAGAATGAATTCAATTAATGACATCACTGACGCTTCCCAGTGGAAAACATCCAAAAATGAGTAAAAAAAGGAAAACGAATGATTTCAGGAGATGTTAAATGCTCTTAATAAACAAATGAAAATAAGGTCCTCCCAAAAATATGAAAGAAAATTCTTCAGTATGGGTTTAGTGGAGTACTGATGTCAATTTTCTACTTTGTAGCCAAAATGGTATGACCAGGTGTGAACGGAGACACAGGCAGACACTCAAACACACACACACATATGAGAAGGACCGTTCAACATCTTTGATGGTTACAGTTTTTCAATAGTTATACACACGCACACGAGCATAAAAAAGGTATTAGCCGACATTAACAGATAGATGGACTGATACATACTTCTGAGTGTATGTGCGTGTGTATTTACTAAGCTTAACTCCATCTTGTACAAAATCACACACAGA